>JAODAL010018948.1:0-73341 GCA_025379985.1 Phyllomedusa bahiana | reverse complement strand
ACATTACGGGGCCCCAATGGTACCGTCCCGTAGATGCCCCGGGCCTATGAAAAGATTTTGCCTGTGCCTGGTGGTGTAGTCAGGTTCCCTTGCCTATTGACTAGCACGCAGACCACGCTGATGTAAACAGTTATGAATGGTCTTATGTGACACTTGGGTGCCTGTCACCTCCCTTAAACGTGCCTGGAGTTGTGTGGTATTCATCATTTGGTTCCAGTCATCAGTGTGTGATGTAGCCAAAGGATGTCCACTTTTCCTTTCTGTGACTCTTCCAGTCTCTCTGTATTTCAGTTGCAACCTATTAAGGACACTCAGTGACACTCTAAGCTCAGGGAAAACTTCCGTCTGAGAGCCCCCTGCTTGAAGCTTTGCAATCGCGAGGTACTTTTGTACAATTCAAAGGTTTTATTTTTGGTCCTCATGATGTTTCAAAAATGTGAACAGCATGATGAGGAGGACTGTTTAAATCCCAGTTTAAATTGATCCCCTAAATTTATTGAGCGATTCAGGGATCAAAGACCTGTTGTGAATTTTGCCATTAAGCTCCTTGTTCGAGATCAGCAAGTTGTGCAAAAAATACTTAAAAATTAAACAGTTGGACATGTGCATTCTACAGTTAAGAGATGGCCCTTATTAGTGTATTTAAAAAAATGTTCAAGAAATGTTATGTTCATTCTGAAATTTCAACCAAAAGTCACATACCCCTAACATTTTGTGAGTAGTGTATGTACCTGCAGTCCTTCTCTTCTCCTTCCCAAGGTTCTCTGGCAATTCTCCAGATTGGCTGAAGGAGACACAGGACACTGGTACCATAAAAACCAGTACAGTACACCCAATAAAAGTGCAAGTCATCATTATAATTTTTCTACATCACATAATGATAAAATACACATTTATATAACCAAGATCACTGATACTGTGATCTATACTCTCCAGTGGGATGGCAGGACATAGGTTTTTGCACTGTTGCAAACGCGTTTGGCACTGGTATAGGGTACTTTAGGAGAATAGACATAAAATATGTGTAGGTCTTTGTTCAGGAGAACTTCTTATTTTATATGTTGTATTATATTCTATGTTTTGACGCATATGTAATCTGCTTTCTCGCACAAGCCCGTGGTGGTAATGAACTATGGGTAGATCTATCGACTAACGGGTTACAGACTTCATTAACTGGAACAAAATGCCTTCTTTTCGGAAGCCTGAAGACTGAATAAAAACAAATCTAAACAAATTCCTTTTAAGATAAAACATTCCCTCTAATGAGCAGAGAACCTTCAAATACATCTGTTTGTCTTAGTGTTAAGCTTTCTTTATTTTCTGCTAGGCCTTGGGCCCTGGTAATGACACACCATATGCTCCTCTCTTTAAGGCAGCTGAGATAGACAAGCCCCAGAGTGATAGAGGCAGTGAGTATGTGTGGAGTTTAATACAATTATACTAATGCAAGCTTCTCTATTGTTCACAGCAGAAATCTGTTTGCTGTGCCAGTGCAGGCCAGGTCAGTATTACTCTGGATTACCCATATTGTGAAGGATATCGTGCAGTCAGCAACTGAAGGGATTTTTTTTTCCTGCTGTGGGTTTTTAACCGTAGAAATTTCTCTGTTTTTCTAAAGTGTTTCTGAGTTTACTGAAGCATCAAATTCTGTCATAGAGGATGAAAAATATCTATATGTGCAAGCAAATTAGACTGTTTCCAAACTCTACAGTAAATTACATAAGACCTTGTTAGAATTGTTATAAGACTTGTTTACTAGCAGCATAAGATGCATACGACCTCCAGAACATTTTAACCAGATGTGTAAGGGGCTGTTTACATGGCAGAGGACAAATACCGGTTGGTTTATCCGACCGGTATTTGTGCCGTGCACACGGCTGCCGGGGGCGGCTTTTCTCTGCGGTTTGCGGAGAAAAGCCCTCTCCCATCACATAGACATGTCCAAATTCCGTCCAAAACCGGACGGAAGAATGAACATGTTCTACGTTTTTCGGTCTGAAAAACCGCTGGGCGAAAAATCTGTGCAGTGGGGACCGCTGCATGGATTTTCCATTAAGGTCCATGTAAAAGTTTTTCAGCCGGTTTTCAAAACCGAGAACCGGCTGAAAAACCGTGCCGTGGGGACATGGCCTAACTTAACTTTGTAATATGGCCCCCGATGAACTATATACTTTTTAACAGACTGGTGACTTTTCTGGGGCAAAGAGGCCTATGAACATCATCAGACATCAGGATCCATGTGTGACCTTTACTTCCACACTCCTTATACCTATAATCCTGATTTTAACCAAAGACAAGAATGGTTTTATTTTACACTATCCCAGTGAGGCATAATATAGCAAACTGCTTTAGATGTGTTTACTATTGTGCTGTTGTTTATTGTGTTATTGCTTTATTCATTAATACCATAAATCCTAAAAAAGGCATAAAAACAGTAATTTCGATATGCATTAGTGTGTCCTGTGTCAATTTGTAACTGAAACATTGTCACCATGTGGTTGGATGACCACATAACAGGCTGTTATATATATACGTGGGCCAATAGAGAGGGACTTAACAACTAATTGTTTCTATTTCAGAGCACACTGTGGTATGAACTGTACAGCCAGGGGGTTTGGGGTTAAAGGAGAACAGTGATGTACCATCCATTTATCAGTGTAGTGGAGAATGGTACCTACTACATTCACAGTCAGCATTCACGTTAAAGTGCTACATAGGAATGTACAGGGTGATGTGAGCAGTATCAAGTGAGGGGGTGCGAAGGTGGGAGGAAGCTGCCTCATCCAACCTCACTCCACTGCGCCCTGCACTCAGATATATATGTATGTATCTGTAATAGAAAATGCATTCACTTAGTTGCAGAGCTGTTGTCCCAGGACAGCAACGCCATATGTACTATACTATGCCATATGTATGTATATATGGCAGTTGCTGTCCTGGGACAACAACTCTGCCCCTAAGTGAATGCATTTTCTATTACAGTCACCATCCTGGGGTGAGGTATCTACTAGTTACTATAAAAGCTTTGTGAATATATTGTAGTTACCAAACTCCAAACAACAATTTATATATAGGTGTGGGGCCCAGAACTGGGGCCTGCATCTAACAGGAAATCATGGCATACCCTATGGATATGCTCTAAATGTCTAGGGTTGAAATAACCCATTCAGGGAAGCTGGATTGATTTGTCTATTCTGAGCTCCCCCTCTTGGTGGCTGCAAGTAGCCAGAATTTGTCCTTTAAAGGAGTTGTATCACTACAAAGATTGCTTTTTATGTTAAAGATCTTGCAAAAACAAGTCACTTTGCAATGTGTCCATTAACAGTGTCCTAACTATTCCTAGATATCACCTCTTGTGTAGGCTGCATGAGCTTCTTAGGTTGCTATAGCTACAGACCTATTTGATTTCTCTTGATAGGCTGCTATAGCTACAGACCTGGCTTCTACTGCAGCCTAGTAGAAGCCAGTAAACACACCCCTGAATTCAAAATGAATTAAAGAAAAGAGGACTGAGGTAAGATGAATCAATCTAGCGAAACAACCACTTTAAGGAGACTCTCAAAACTGCTGACAGCATTATGTGGAGGACAAGGAGAGGAGCATGAACACATCTTAGGATACACAACCAAGAAATCTGGTTTCTCCTCTCAGCTCTAAGTGATGGCTCCAGCAGCAAATCTCTACAGCATTCACGCCTTACTGAGAGGAGGAGCAAGGAAAGTGCTCAATACAGAGCGAAGTGATCACTTCCATGGCCCCTGAATTGCTTGGCTTGATTGGCTAGTTTAGTTTAAGGGATCGTTTAAACAAGCAATTCTACAGACGACTGATCGCCATTTTAGCTAGTCATAATCTCATGCGTATGGTCGCTTGTAGATAAAATTAGGGAATTCTGAGCTTTGAACAGATGTAAAATTCAATAACAGGGATGAGCACAGAATTCTTGACTCACATAGATTTTTGAAACTGTACCTATAATTGAAATAAAAACAAAAGATATACTATGTAATTTTAAGTGTTCACCCACATGGAATAGAAATGGAAAATTTTCAGCAGCTGAAAATTTACAGCATTTCCGCAGGAATTTCCATAGTGGACATGTAAGTAAAAAAAAAAAAAAAGAGAGAGATCAAAGTATTTAAAACAACAAGCTATGCTGTGGGTCCACAGACTTTCCCCAGCAAATCCACCATAATGCAGAGTTATTGCAGATTTTGACTTCTGTATTAAAGTCAATCAAAAATTCACATAAATAATAAGCATTTCCACAACACCAGCAGCATGCTAATTTCACTGCAGATTTTTTTTCCACATGGATGAGATGTGCTACAATCTTATTTATTTTGTTGTCCTACACTGCATAGTGGATTTTCCCCATACATATCCACTGTGGGAAATACCCAGCATATCTTCCAAGCATGAACATACCCAAGGTAATCAGTGTAGAAGTTAATAGTAATAAAATTTTTATATCTTTCCTGAATTACCCATTCCAAAGCAATTCAGTTTAAGTGGGTCAACAATTAAAGCTACTAGTCGATAAAAAATTGAAAAAATAACGAACGCCATCATACCATCCGCTTCCTGCAGGATGCACTTTTGGCTTTATAGGAAATCACTACATGAGAAAACCAAGCATGATCTAGAATATTGGTCTGTTACTTAGATTCTTCGTTTTTCAGCAGTGTGGAGCCATACGTCCCCAGATTGAATTATGTGCAGTTTATTTACATCTCTACATTTCTTTAGATTTAGTGCTTATTCATCAGTGCATATCCATTGCCTTTATTATAACTAAATAACTATATCCACCAAAATTAAATTTACATGTAATTCAATAATTTTGCCTGATACACATTTTTTATTCTTTGACAATTGCCCACTTTTTTAAATCTCTTAATTAGTGATCCCTCAACCTGTCCGGCTTCCATTGTTTGAAAATTATACTGGAATATAGCTTTTTATGAAATTGGTAAGATCCTGTAGATGTTTGAGATGGAGGAGTAGATTTGAAACCCATAAATAGTATTTATGGAGCGTTTTGTAGAATATGCCTGCACTAGATGAATGACTGGAAAAGTAATTCAGTCTTAGAATCGGGGAAAACGAAATGATTTAGATTTTGTTGATCAGTAAATTCTGTAAGTCATGGAAAGTTTGAGGTAGAGCGCTAATGAATCAGACTAGTTTTTTCTTCACATCTCACCGATGCTTACTCAAATTAAGGAATGTGGAGGCTAAGTCAACAACTTGAACTCTTTCACATGTTCCTTAAACCAGTTCTGAACCCTTTTTGCAGTGTAGTAAGGAATGGCCATTAGGGCATACTGTTGCCAGGAAGGGGCATACTTGGTCTACAACAATGTTTAAGTGGATTGTATGTCAGAGTAAAGTCCATATGCATGCTAAACTCCAAGGTTTCCCATCAGATTAATGTCCGGAGCATCACACTGCCTCTGCTGACTTGACTTGGTGCATCCTGGTGCCATCTCATTTCCAAGTATATGACGGAAACACGATTAACTAAATGAGCCTACCTTCTTTTGATATATCATCCTGTTTTGATGCTCACATACCCACTGTAAACACTTTTAGCATAGACAAGGGGCACCATGGACACTCTGGTTTGTCAGTGTTTGCACAGTCCCATGGGTAGAAATCTGCAACACACTGCGACTTTTACACCTTTCTATCATAGCCAATAGTGTTGAGCGATTGCGTTGGCTATCGAGATCGATCGATAGTCGATAGTCGGCCGCTATCGATAAGGTTTTTCGATAGTGAGCGTCGATATGGAGCGTTGACCATTAAAGTCTATGGGAGAGCAACAACACCGTTCCATTATTACACCAAACAAGGCTGTGAGAAGCTGAAATTAACATCCACAACAGTCAATCGTATACGTGCTACATCTATAGTCCACACACTTAGGTTTATAAAAGTCACATGAAAAAAAAGTCACAACCATTCACTATCCTGTCTTGTACTAACACCTGACCCTGTAAACCCCTTCATCACCCACAAATTGAAAAATGCCAGAAGGCAGTATTATTATAACCATCATCTTACTTTCACTGACATTGACTATATCCGTCCTGGGCCACAGCAAGACCCAGCGGAGTTACAGTGGTGCGGTGAGAGCCCAGGCTGGCGTCCGTCACTATTAACACGCAGGTTAAAATGCCCATAAGACAGCAGCAACGAAGAACTGTCTTGCTGAAAGTCAGAGTGCGAAGCGTAAGTGGTGAGAACTCCAGCCTTCCTCATGTACACAGTCAATTCCTGGAGCGCTTTGTCCCCTCCGTAAGAGTGTGGACCAATTGAGCTTCACTTTGGAAATACTGGTAGTTAACGCTCCTGTTACAACCCAGTGTTGGCCTTTTTCTTGGCATTCTTTTTCTCTCATTTTTACTCACGGTGCTTGGAGGATTGGTCTCTGTACTTTGTTCTCTGTCCGTGCTCCAAATAGCTCCATGTCCTCTTAATAACCTACATCTGTCAAGTTTTCCAGTACCTCCCTTGTTACAATCAAGGAATTTTTTTAACAGCTATTTTGACATGCAAAAAGAGTATTTAGTACTTTAATTCTAGAAAACACATTTTTAAAATAGGATTGAAAAGCCCACCATGTCTTTGTTTCTCTTTTCATTGTATTAAATTGGTTGTCCTCAATACAGGGATTGATAGCTATCTTGTTAAAGATCCTTTCAAATACAAAAATATTGCAATATGTGTCCATTAACAGTGTCCTACTAATCCTTTTTTGACAGCACCATCACCCTTGAGTCCACTCTTGACAATTGCGAAGAACAAATGACTGTTAGAAACAACATTTTTTAGTACTAGGACCTGTAAATTATCGCTGCATTCACAGCAAAATGCCCCCAAAAATAACACAACATGACCCATGAGCACTTGACAATTGTGAAAACAAATGTCCGTTAAACAACATTTTTTAGCATAGGACCACTTGTAATAGCTGCAAATCCCAGCAAAAATGCCCCCAAAAATTCAAAGCAAGACCTTGATCCACTTTGAGGGACAATAGTGAAAAACAAATGTCTGTTAGAACATCATTATTTTAGAATAGTGACCATTATTTATAGCTGTAATCTCACAGCAACATGACCTCAAAACTATTGACAATGTGTACAAAACTTCTTAAGTACAGTGGAGTAAATGGAATACGGTGATTGTCATGAACACATGTATTGCTTTCTTTTACAGTCTCCACACAGCGAAAACCAGCAAAATGAACTTTTGGTGAAAAGATTAATAAAAATTGCAGTAATGAACATGATCAATTTAAAAAAAAGTTTTTCAAGAGGACCATTACTGTTTGTGAAAAGGAATGTGAAGTAGACCCGCACTAATCGGTGACCTCGGCAATTGGGGCCACAACATCATCAGAGATCCATGCCTGATTCTCATGATGAAAGTTCAAACGATCACATTATCTGTGGAAAGGCCGATGCCGTTTGTCTTGTAATGACTCCTCCAGCTGTGCAGAAGGTCCGCTCAGATATACGCTGGTGCTGCTGGGTAGGACAACACCTCTATGTCGTGAGGAGCCACTCGTGCCATTCGGCCATTTTGGATACCCAGAAGTCCTGATTGGTCCGGAACACATGCAAAAACATCGTTGTATGAGACGGCAGATAGTCGTGGCACTCATGATCGAAAGCTGATCGTCTGTTGTTGATGTGGTGCCCTGCTATTGCATGCGTTGGTAAGTTGGTAAACAAAGATTGCCAGAGGTCACCTATCTAGGCTTCTGCCACCTTGCCTGCTGCTGCGCTACGCCTACTTGGCACTCTACTGCTGTCACGTCGCTGATGTTGTTCCACCTTGACATTGGAACGTGAAGCAGATGCAACAGATGTCTCCAGTTGATCAATCAGCAGGTCTCCATTTCCTGCATTTTACTCTCTAATTGGGGTGGGTGGAAGAAAGTGCTGATTTTTGGTTTTATACCTGGGGATCCAGGAGGGTGGCCACCCATAACTTTTGATCATATTGTGCCTTACTGCGAGGATCATGTTGGAGGATAATGGATGCATCCCAAGCACTCATGTGAGAGATGGAGCATTGATTTCCCAATCCTCTGGGTCGAGGGGCACTAGCAAGACTGATCTTCCACGATCTCCTCCTACCGCCACAAATTCGCGCCAACCTCTTTCCAGGCAGGGAACGACGTAACATCGTGTCTAGGAATTCCTCTCCTCCGCTGCCTCCGGCACAGCTACAACACGCCCTACTTGCCTGAGATGATGCACCCTGAAGCTGATGCGCCACCTTGCACTAGCTCTGTGACCCTAACCACGTCCTAATGAAGACCGATGAATTGTAAACTGTCGGGCCTTGTGGATTTGACGGAGGAGAAAGGCTCCGTGTCCGCATCTGTTTCCGTCTCCTCCCCTCCGGTCGCTGGCGAGACCTGATGTTTCGAGTTGTCCCAACGATCGTCCAGTAACTACGATCACCACAATGCTCATTGCTGACAAGGGCAATTGTCCGCACTGACTATTATTGGTGGCTTATCTTCAAAAACTGTGCCAGTGTAATGTGCAGAGCTCTTTCACCTGCCTCCACACTCGGTGGTTCAACACCCCGAGGTCCGTATCCCGCTGTTGTCAGGCCATGTGTCACTTCGTACTGCGTAATTGGCATTGCGCTGCTGCACAATCGCTGGAGCATGTGTATGTTGTGGAATTCCCAGCCGAGTTGCCCTACGTCAACTAATGTAACTGTTGACGTGGGAGGCCGGAGCTGACGCAGCAACGCAGCCAGCGGATGGAAGCAGGGTGCGAACGGCCGGAAGTGCGAACTTCCGACCTCGAGCCCACTTCAGCATGCAGTCCCAGACCCGGGTAGCTCTTTAGAAATTTTCTGACGACAAGGTTTCATGACATGTGCCAGGCAGAGAGGGGGGGATGTGCTCACCTACCGATCTTAAGGGCGGGCCAGCAGATTTCGCCCGATAATCCGCACACCACCTTGCTGTCACAGGGTTCATGTTCACCCAGCAGCGCTCGGTCTCGTTTCTGTAGATTCCCCCCGTCCACCAGCTCCTACCTGTGTGTGGACGTCCTCCAAGGGATTAATTTCAACACGGCCTGGTTGGTCCTCTGGGCACGTGATTGCCACCAGAGGACCTTGGGGAAAGAGCCCTGCACCAAAAAAAAACCCTGCCGGTTTTGACAGAGCGTGTGCCGATCCTATAGCCACCGTCACCCCCATAGACATCCACACCAGCTCACCCAGTGAGCTGTCAACAAGAGATATAGCGGCCTTGCCGTGCTTACTAGTCCATGTGTCGGTGGAGTGAGATGACTTTTTCCCGACACAGATGCAACAATGCGCTTAAAATTTTAGATGACACGTGGCTGGCCAGGGCAGGGACGGCTTTTCTGCAAAGAAATGCCGCTCGGCCTCTGGTATTGGGGCATGCGAGGGCCAATGGACGTGGCGGAACTCATCTGTGTCCACCATACGGAAAGGCAACATTTCCAAGGCCAAAAGCCTGGCAATGCCGACATCATGCTTTTGGCTTTGGATGGTTTGTGGTTAAAGTGTTTCTTCTGCTCCCAAACCTGAAGACAGAAGGCGGGCGGCTAAGACTGGCGCGCTGTACTGCAAGTGCATGTCGTAAACTGGGCGGAAGGTGGAAGGATGGGTCTCTGGTGGTGCTGGTGTCTGCGGCGACGGTTGGAGGCTGAAGCGAGGCTGATCCCTGATCATGCAACTCTGAGAGACATGGGCAGCTGAGGAAACGCTTGTTGGTGGCGGAGTAGGACGGAGAAGAGGTGTACAGTTGTTGGAGCCCTGGCGTCGGTCTGGCCTTTTTTGGGCCTAGTGTTCCCTCCTTTTCAACTCAATGCATATCGCTGCATGTGACTAACAAGTTGTGGTGGTTACACCACTTAATGTTTCTTGCACTCTACTTATGCGTTACGGCAAAGGCGGCATATGTAATCGCTGGGTGAATCAGTAGGCTTGCTCAAAAGAAGGCCCAGTCTTGAAGGTCCTGACCTTTTTGACGCGATAAGTCGATGGAGCGGGGTTTGCGCGACTGTGACTGGCGGAATCATATCAGCGGACTTCTGCGACCACCCTCACCCTTTTGTGTGCGGAACCCCGTATGACATCAACCCCATCGTCCTTCCACCTCTCCACTGATGAAGCTCTCGCAAGCAAATTTTAGCGGGAAAAGACCAGGATGGATCCGCAATTTCATCAGCATTATCAACATCACTCAGGTGACTTGACGTCCTGACTTTCTGCATCCAGAGAGCTCGCGGCTACAGCAAGGGCACTGCGATGGCTTTGCGACCGCCCGGATTGTAATGCCGATTTGACCTGGCTTCCTTCCCCTCCACTGATGTGCATCAGTAACCTGTGCGTCAGAGCAGACTAAATCATCCTCTTGGAACTTTTAACATGCCTCTGACCCCAACCACATTTGTCATCAAGAGGTCTTCAGACAATGATTAATCCATCAGTGGTGGGTACACGAGTTGACATTTGGCTGCTTCATGTTTGGACCGGAGGCTGATGATGCTGATGACGACATTTGTGCAGTGACTGCTAGGACGAGGAGGCAAGACTTGGTTGCATTAACCACAGAAGGACAGATTGGCGACTATGTTCGGTTACTTAGATTCACAGGGCCCTGACCCACTCAATGACAGGCCCCTGACTGACCCTGCCAACTGAACGATCCGCTGGCATGCGTGTTGTCGCCAGCACTTGAAGGAGCACCTTTTCTCGTACCTCTTACCATCCATGTGCTACCCCCCCTCTTTGCTCCTTACCACCAGGCATTTCGCTCCATGATCATATATAAAATTTTGAGAAGGTAAGGAAAGTTTTGGAAAGTCTCTTTGATTAAAAGACGGCAAATCACAGCTATTCTCAAATCCCTCTAATCAAAACCAAATTGCTGATCAAATTTAACTGCAAGGTGTCTATCAACAAATCTGACTGGGCAAAAGTCAAAAAAACACGTATCTTGTTTTATTTTTGTATAATATCAAAAGTTTATTTTTGCACCTTTCAATTCACGCTGTGGTGGATATAGAATTGCTGTTTTAAAGATTTACGTAGATGCGCGTCAATGAACAATGCTGGGTGGCAAAAGTCTCAAAAACCCCCACGTAACTGGGATGTTTTCGTAGATACACGGTATTTTTGGCAACAAACAACCTGTGCCTGACTACAAGATTGCTGATTGAAGTTTAACTGCAAGGTGGATATTATCAACAGTCACAGGTGTAATGGTAAAATTAAAATGATACACATATCTGAAATTAATACTGATTAAACCAAGAGGTGAGTTTGCAGCTAACAAAGAGCCCTGGCAAGTTACTAGAAATGCTGTTTAATCCAATTATAAGTTCAGGCTGCCAATATCCATGAAATATTTCAATAGCAACTGTTTTAATAATAAAGATATTCTAAGATCCACAAACTCTGTCTACACTAAGTCTTGGTGAACTTTATCCCACAGTGTTTCTTTATAGATAGAGCTTGTCCTGTATTCGCCCGCGGGGCCCCCCCCCCAGCCGACCCCCTCGCTCCCCCTTCCCTGCCTCCCCCCTTCACCCCTCCGAACACCACCCCGCATCCCCCACCACCTCCCCCCAACCCCCTACTCCTCCCGCCACGCGCGGTCGCCCCCCCCCCCTCTCTCCACACCACCCCCCTCCCCTATCTGCACGCGCCACGTCCCCCCTACCTCCCATCGTCCCACGTCCCACCCACCCTCCCATCCCCCCAGCCCCCCTCCACGCACCTCCCCCTCGCCGTCCGCCCACTCCCCCTCTCCTCCGCACCCCTCCCTAACCCGCCCCACCGCCCACTCCCCCTCCCCCCCGCCCACTCCGCATCCCACCCCGTGAATTTACAGTGGTAATAATTGCCTGCTTTAAAAATTCTCTAGCTAACTACATAAAATCTACAAATCTCTAATCTAACTAAATTTGTAAGGAACACAGCTAATATTAGAGGTTTCTCTGTGCAGAAATAGACTTAATTTTCGCTGAGCTGTTTGGCCACAGGCAGAGCGCAGGTCCTATCCCACCGACACGCCGAGAGACACAGAGCCTGAAACAGGAAACGCTGTTCTATGTCAAACGAGGTCCATTTGATTATATGCCATCCAAACGCAACCCTACACATCCCAGTCTTGACGTCGCACACACAACTCACCTGCTCTATTCTGTAATCTGATTTTCTTGGTCCGCCAAATTACAGAAGTGCTGAAAAAGGACGCGATCTATTAGATGATGCTCAGATTTTTAACCTTAATTATCGCATGATCTGTGAAATTTGATCACCATTAAAAACCTTGCCAAGAATTCAAACTTTGTCGATAAAAATCGCTCAACACTAATAGCCAACATTACATTTTTATCAATTTGTGTTACGGTAGCTTCTACATTGGGTTGGATAACATTGGCTTCACTTTCCACGTCCATCAGTGAGCACTGGGTGCCTGTCAACAGATCACCAGTTGGACTTTCTTGGACCACTTTTGCTCCTTGGTAGGTGCTAACCACTACATAGCAAGAACAACCGACAAGACCATGCATTTTGGAAATGCTCTAACCTGTTGTCTTGTGATCACAATTTGGGCCACATGTATGAACCTGTTTAGGTCTAAAACTCACTTTTTTGCCCATAGGTTACTAAGGGCAAAAGAGTGAGCTTTAGACCTAAACAGTTTCATACAAGTGGCCCTTTGTCTTTTGGCAAAGTTGCTCAGATCCTAACATTTACCCATTTTTCCTGCTTCCAACATAACTTCAAGAACAACCATAATTTCCTGGCTAATATACAGTCATATGAAAAAGTTTGGGCACCCCCTATTAATCTTAATCATTTTTAGTTCTAAATATTTGGGTGTTTGCAACAGCCATTTTCAATTTGATATATCTAATAACTGATGGACAACAGTAATATTTCCGGATTTGAAATGAGGTTTATCTTGTAACCAACACAAAATGTGCAATATGCATTAAACCAAAAAATTGACCCGTGCAAAAAGTATGGGCACCCCAACAGAAAAGTGACATTAATATTTAGTAGAATCCCCTTATTGCAAAAATAACAGCCTCTAGTCCGCTTCCTGTAGCTTTTAATCAGTTCCTGGATACTGGATGAAGGTATTTTTGACCATTCCTCTTTACAAAACAATTCAAGTTAAGTTTGATGGTCGCCAAGCATGGACAGCGCGCTTCAAAGTATCCCACAGATGTTCAATGATATTCAGGTCTGGGGACTGGGATGGCCATTCCAGAACATTGTAATTGTTCCTCTGCATGAATGCCTGAGTAGATTTGGAGCTGTGTTTGGGATCATTGTCTTGCTGAAATATCCATCCCCGGCATAACTTCAAATTCATCACTGATTCTTGTACATTATTCTGAAGAATCTGCTGATACTGAGTTGAATCCATGCGACCCTCAACTTTAACAAGATTCCCGGTGCCGGCATTGGCCACACAGCCCCAAAGCATGATGGAACCTCCACCAAATTCTACAGTGGGTAGCAAGTGTTTTTCTTGGAATGCTGTGTTTTGGGTGCCATGCATAACGCTTTTGTATGACCAAACAACTCAATCTTTGTTTCATCAGTCCACAGGACCTTCTTCCAAAATGAAGCTGGCTTGTCCAAATGTGCTTTTGCATACCTCAGGCGACTGTTTGTGGCGTGCTTTCAGAAACGGCTTCTTTCGCATCACTCTCCCATACAGCTTCTCCTTGTGCAAAGTGTGCTGTATTGTTGACCGATGCACAGTGACACCATCTGCAGCAAGATGATGCTGCAGCTCTTTGGAGGTGGTCTGTGGATTGTCCTTGACTGTTCTCACCATTCTTCTTCTCTGCCTTTCTGATATTTTTCTTGGCCTGCCACTTCTGGGCTTAACAAGAACTGTCCCTGTGGTCTTCCATTTCCTTACTATGTTCCTCACAGTGGAAACTGACAGGGTAAATCTCGGAGACAACTTTTTGTATCCTTCCCCTGAACAACTATGTTGAACAATCTTTGTTTTCAGATCATTTGAGAGTTGTTTTGAGGAGCCCATGATGCCACTCTTCACAGGAGATTCAAATAGGAAAACAACTTGCAATTGGCCACCTTAAATACCTTTTCTCATCATTGGATACACCTGGCTATGAAGTTCAAAGCTCAGTGAGGTTACAAAACCAATGTTGTGCTTCAGAAAGTCAGTAAAAAGTAGTTAGGAGTATTCAAATCAATAAAATGATAAGGGTACCCACATTTTTGCACCAGTCAAAATTTGGTTTAATGCATATTGCACATTTTGTGTTAGTACAATAAACCTCATTTCAATCTGGAAATAGTACTGTGTCCATCAGTTATTAGATATATCAAATTGAAATGGCTGTTGCAAACACCCAAGTATTTAGAACTAAAAATGATTAAGATTAATAGGGGTGCCCAAACTTTTTCATATGACTGTATATCCCACCCCTTGACAGGTGCCATCCTGAAATTATAATTAGTATTCCTCACTTTACCTCTTTTCTTGATATGGCAGATTGTGTTGGTATATGCAGGACACTACAATCCAGAATACTGTCTCTTTAAACACAGATTGGTTCCAGTGATTTATCCGAATGACTAGCTCAGGTCAACATACTGGGAATTTACACAATTTGTCAGCATGCTATTTCATAGCTCTTAGAGTAAAATGATTAAAAAGTAAACATCATTTATAATCTCAGTAGATAAATTGCACTTTTAATAAACTATACAATAAATACAGAGATCTGCAATGAGAGACTTGAGACGCACAGTTCAAATAAAATTTCAGTTTTACTCTGGGAAATTAACATCAGAAGGTACATGTCCATTTTTCAGCTGTTCATATCTTAAACAATTGTAGTGCAGACTGTTGGATTCACAGTGGCATGTTATAGAAGTGAGCAAACCTTTAACCTGTACAGTTCCATTCACGTTCATCTCAGCGATATATTACCAAACTTAAAAGTCTCCGTTATCCAAATGCCTGGAGGGGAAATAAATAAAAGGCCTAATATTTATATATAAATTACTCATTGTTCATAAATATGGTTTCCTTTTGATAGAATGAGATGCAGAGATGAATAGACAATTAGAATTAGACTTGTTTTACACAAAAGAAATATGTAAAAATTATTTCAAATACATAGTGGCTCTGTACTAGATAAGTTTGAAAATTAGTATGTGAAATGTAATTCATTTACAAAGCAAATTATATGAAATTGGCATCCTTTTAAGCTTTGTCCACATAAACATTAGTTGTTCCTTTCAGGAGTTTCTGTTGCAGATGACTACATAATTGATGTGACAAATAATAATGCATGCAACATTATAGTGGACACCTAGGGCTTTTGTGGAGTATGTCATCCAATGCATCTGGCACTGCTTTGTATACAAGGAAACTGTGATGCAAATGTGTACAGAGTCTTAATTATTTGTTTTGGGCACAGGAGTGCCAATTACAATGAAGTAGTGTGCATGGACCCTGTATGCAGGACATGGAATCCATATAGATCTATATTATGGACTTTGAGTGCCAACTTTGAGGTACTTAAGTGCATGTCCCCACGGCACCGGTTGGCGGCCGGTTTTTCAGACGGTTTACGGTTTTGAAAAACCGGCCGCAAACTAACACACCGGGCCGCTATGGAAAACCCATGCAGCAGTTTTTTCAATCCGCCGGCAGCCCTAAAAACATTGTGCATGTTCATTCTTCCGCCCGGTTTTCGGACGGTTTATGAACATCACAATGTGAAGGGGGAGGGCTTTTTTTCCGCTAACCGCATAGAAAAGCTGTCCCCGCCGGCCGTGGGACGGCACTATAACAGGACAAATACCGGTTGGATAAACCGGTATTTGTCCTCTGCCGTGGGGATGAGCCCTTATTCTTCCCAACAAGCAATAGTTCTAGGAAAAAATAAAAAAGTGGAATATGGTCTGCCCCTATTTTTTCCCATGGATTCATATAGAAATATGCATATGGTCATCTGCACATGGATAAACAGTATGGAGACACAGGGACCAATTTATGACCCAAACAACATGGATCTGTTATATGCAGTGTGCATGGGGCCTAAATATGGAACATGGCAGATAAAGATAGAGACAACCAGACCTATGACCATATTTTACAGAATTATTTTTTTTATTGTGGAGGATTTCATTTGGCTTCTTTTTTCCTAGAAGAACTCAATATATAAATTACTTTTCATTTCTGAATGTTCAGTTACTACAATTGAGAATATATGATAAACTGGCTCCTGCCAAATGCGATATTAAATTAAGTTGATTTCATAGTAAATTAATTTTACTACAAAGTAAAATTTTTATTCTCAATGTCCCTGACAGGGGCACACAGAGACACTGGTTACATATCCAATATGAAATCAGAGGTTTATGCAGGTACAGCAGGGCCTTGTAGATGTCCTTGGGTTCTTCATTATGGCTCCATACAACTCCAAAAACTGTACAAATACCAGCTGAAATAAACAATTAGCAAATTAAGTTCCTCTTAGGGCTGTTGCACATGGGTCAAAGTCATTTGTTGTTAATGCCTTTGTTTTAGTGCAAGTCAATATATATTGTAATAGGTACATTAGTTAACAAATGCACAGAACTGCACGGCATACACTAATACACTTATAAATTGTGAAATCATGTGCATAAAATATTAAAACCCATATAATTTATGATGTGTGGTTTAGTGAGCTAATCTGAAGCATTTAATGACACCCATGTGCATAAGTCCTAAGGAAAAAATGGAATATTGGGTCCACAGAAGTGCTTCATCATATATAACAAAATCAATGGTACTAAAGCAGCATTGAAAGTCATAAAAAAAGAAAAAAAAGGAATCTGGATTTCTTCTGTCAATTTTTAAGATTGGGTTCTGGCAACTATGTTTATCTGCTCATTTGAGAGTCATCATCATTGAGGTCTCTGCGCAGAATAAGGTATTTACAGTAGCTAGGGTATTAACATGGTGTGTGAGCAGAAGTATCTCTACAACAAAAATATGCAGTACTTTGACCTGTACCAGCTTCACGGGAAGGTAAGATTTGTGTAAAAAGGCTATTACCAAGGGGTATGAATGGTTAAAAAGATTATACATATGAATATTAGGAAGAAATGAATTGTAAAATAAATTCCTAACCTAGGAATGAACAAATAACAAATGTGCCTAGAAATTTAATGCTGTTTTTTTAATGTTGGGTCTGCACTTTTGGTTTTAATAGTCTACCACTATCCTAAAAGCTACAATTTTTCCAGCCCTAACTTAAAGCCTGCCTAAGTACAGCATAGAGAGAAGGTTGCCAAGCTCTGGAATAAATATTAGAGAAGCCATAAAGGTTTATGGTTCCACCCTCTGAACCAGAGCAGGGAACTGCTTTGCATGGTTCACATGGCAGGCATATAATGGTACAGCCCTAGTTTGCCTCTAAAGGACTAATGTATAAACATGGGAATTTAACTTAACAGTCTGGGTATGAGAAGCAAAACCTGTGGTGCCAGCTCCCATTTAAAAAGGTTGTTTGGTGAAAACAACCTTTTTCTAAAGAGAGGTAGGTTCAGCGATAAGTTAATTCAGGTCCTGCTATTCTCTTCCTGGTTAATCTGCTGACAGCCCTGGCCAACTGCACATTTCCCTGCATTGACTGTCCATGTAATGTATGGAGAAATCAGGCGATACCTTTTTCAGGCTAACTAAAAGGTATCGCCTGATTTCTTCACTCTTCCACTACGTTCTATGGCTAACACGGTACAACATTATACTACTAGCATGTAATGTATGGACATACAAAACCAACCAGAGCGGAGTTGGGTCTTATTGGGCAACATTCTATTTCGGCAGATAGGCGGAAGTTCTGAAGCAGCAGAGTCCAATCTATGATGCTCTTTCCTCATCGGGTATATGGACATGGTTTGTCCGTATGAGACCACCTCTTTAATGCTTTGTACATGGTGATCGCCCAACAGCTCTTCTTGTGTAAAAAGTTATTCTTTGTAGGTGTAGAAGCAGTATAGACAAGCTTTCTCTATAAGTACTGGCAGCATATAAACAGCTTTTTATATTGCAAATACTAATCCAAATCATATGAAACTATACATCTGCAACCTCAGTGTCTTCCCTGTATGCTACGATGCTCAGATACAAGGCTGCTTTAATCAAATTACAATTATTCTCCCCTTCAAAGAGAATGTGGGTTGCAAACATGACTGAAATCTGAAGTCTTCAAAATATTCCCATTGAACACTTTGCATATGAAGTGGAAAGACAATTGGTGGGAGTAAAAATGTCATTTGAATTCCAAAAGAGATCCAAATTCAGAAGATTACAAATGCTAAGCACCACCTAATTCCTTACTTCTTGACCACTTGAAACAATGGAATACAACAGCTGAAACTAAAAAATATATAGGCAAGAGAAACCTAAAAATGAATAGTATGAAGTCTAGTTTCAAGCATAGAGAGCATGGGATATGAGGAAATGCTTTCAGTATTTTTGTATAGCAGCCAACAAGTAAATTATACAATATTATCACACTACAAAATTATATTCAAGTTTTCAAGTTTTTTTTTAATTATTATTGTGTTTTTAAATATCCTCCTGCATTCACTGTTCACGTCTACATTTGTACTAGTGCAAGTAATGGACTAAAAAACAAAATGAAATTATAGAAATTCACGTTAACAATTTTTGATTAATTATCTTATTTTCTGCCAAAACACTGACAGAACCAAAATATTTTTTTTTTAATCAGTAATGTGACATTGGTAAGATTATATAGATATTTGTTGGATAATTCATATATTTTTATTATTTTTTTTAGAGCGAAGAAGAAATGTATTTTTTTCATTTGTTTCCAAAATAGCAGCAACTATGAAGCTTTAACCCTCATTCACATTCTTTGCATGTATTTCTGTTGTTAAGGTTTGAATTTGCTGGGTAAAAAGCATCACAGATCCAGTGGAAACATGATAAAATGTCACAATAAAATGTATAAATAAATTAAACCTTTCACTGCCACATCTGAAATGCATTGTGGGTAAGCTAGGCAGCTGAATTAGGAAAAAAAATCAATTAAGTCTGCAGAAAGATAATGATCTAGACACTTTTTTCCACTAAAAGACTATTTTTACCAATTTGCTTTAATGGAATAAGATAACTATTTGAAAGTAGGACTAGGTCATTATCTTCTTGATCTCCCGGGGTTAGTTGGCTTCGCCTTGTTCTTTAATCCATGCCCTTGGAAATCGAGGTATTGAAATCACACTTATGAAACAGACATGAAATTAAGAAATTGTTCAAAGTGTACTTTTGTTGAATGCGCTTTTTACAGAGTTAAGGTTTCTGTTCAACATACCTTGGATTTAATAGGAAACTGGTTGTTTTCTTGTTAAAATAAATCTTTACATCAGTTTTGACTCCTCCAAACTAATATGACTGGGTTCACACTTCGTTTTTGGTACGTTGCAGGTATTCGTTATGGTATCAGGAAAAGGTAACCTGACCGACACCATGAAGTAGCTACAGCCAGTCCATAAACACTAACAGAACAAACATAGTCCTAAGTTGACTACATTTCCTCTGTTTGCACTCAATATGCTTTCTGTAAGAAACACAAAAGCATTGTTAATTATGTTTTTATGTCCCGCACAGAAACCATGTACCACCAGCAAATAATGCAAATGTAGTACAAATAGGACTATGTTTTGTTCTATTAATGTCTATGAATCGGGTACCTTTTTTTTCCAAAATCCCGATGGATACCTGTAACATACTGAAAAACAAAGTGTAAACCCAGCCTACCACTCCAAGATGGGTGATGTGGGTACATGTTTAAACATACCTGTGTTATGGATTACATACTTATCATAAATTTGAAGATAGATTTTAAATTGGTCATGCCCATATGCTAATGAGATGGCAAGTGTCCAATGGGCTGGGAAGTGTCCTGGTGCTTTAAAGGCATTGTCTCCCTACAAGGATTGCTTTTTATGTTAAAGATCTTGCAAAAACAAGTCACTTTGCAAAATATGTCCATTAACAGTGTCCTACCGATTCCTAGATATCCTCTCTTGTATGATCTGCATCAACTCCTCAGGTCACTATAGCTACAGACCTGGTTGATCTATTCTAATAGGCTGCCAGCACTGGCTGCTATAGCTACAGATCTGGTGTCCTCAGCAGCTCAACACAGCCAGTAAAGTCGGTAAATTCAAAAATTAACTGAGAAAACAGGACTGAGGTGAGATGAATTGATGTAGTGAGACAACCCCTTTAACTGTAAGCCTTTTCCAACCTCTCTTTTCTGATCTTTTAACATAAGCAAAGCTGGAGCTGTCACTCAAGAGCAGAAAAGAAAGTTGTTGAGGATTTATAGTCAAACAGCCCAAAAACTTCCCTCATCAGCATATGTCATGTGAGTGATTAAAAGTTAACTTTTTTAGTTGTATGGTCTCCAACACTGGTAGGTTACCTGTCTAGCAATGTTAGTAATTGGGGAAGAGGATCAAAACAGGTGACAGATTTCCCACAAAGATAACTTCGGTAAGTCAGGATAAGTTGCATGAGTTACTTTATAAAAATATCTGTATGGACCTGTATGTGAAAACCCACAATTGTTAATCTATAACTGCTCTAATGCCTTGTTCAAACAACATGTGTATATGTTATTGTGGTGATCAAATAAATAAGTCAATAAGGTTAATGGGAGTGGAGTTGATGGATTACATTAATGTCACAATTTATAATGCCATAAAATATTACATTTGCATGACTAGAAGCAGGTTGAGAGTATAAAGCAAGTCATACACTAGAGATAACACCTACCAATTTTGGCAGGATTGGATGACAATCGTATGTGTATGGGGATTCCTAAGCATCCCCGACAGCAGATATTTGGGAGAAAGGATTGAACATCAACATAACCACTTTTTATTCTTGGGGCAGGTGTCTGGAAGAGGCTTTTTTCTCTGTCCCCATTTATGGTGAAGTTGTCAAAAATAGTCGTCAACCAAATGAGCATATGAATAGCTTTTATATATGATATCATTATTGTAAGCATTCAAGGCACTAATGTTCTTTGTTTCTGGCATGTAGCAATGTTCTTACATCGGCCTGAGTGTATCATGAGTCTAGGTATATAGGCCTTAGCCATCATTATAAGTGGTCCAAACAGATGTTTAAACAAAGCAGCTACATTGTGCTAGTGACATTGAGTGTAATGCTAATCTTTAAGTAAACTCATACTGATGGCTTCAAAATGGATTAAGAAATAAGCTGTCAGAGTCACAGAGATAAGTGTTATATATAGAATGAATTATGGGTGTGATTTCAGAATGGAGACATTGCCTTTTAATTATACAAAGTATAGCCTTGTCACAATGAGGTCAGGATAGCTGGCAGTGGAGGGGATATATTGAGAACAAGAAAAAAAATGATCCCAGATAAAGTAATAAAAGTACCTATTCTATGGTTAACCTTCATTTTCTGCCACAATGGTGAGAAAAGATGCTGCATTCAGACTAATTTTAAGATTTGAAAGAAAAAATCAAGATGTCAATGATTACATAAAATCAGCAGTAAAATAAGCTGGAGCATTAAATTTGCATTCAGTACAGGTACAGCCAATATCTCTTTCATTGTAACGGCATAAGACATGGAATAAAGAACCTGCATTTTGGACTGAGCCATTCTCTTCCATTTTCTTGCAAGATAATATAAAGTGCAGGAGCAAAGGCAGCATAACCAGAGCAGAAACATATAAACTGTTTTGCTGCCAGGACTCATTACTATGCACTCTGACTGCAAAAGACTGAGGGATGGCTAGTCTCACCTCTGCCCTCTGCACTGATAAAACATGCCTTCTTATGGCTAAGTAGCATTATCTAGTGTACTGAATCAGTGTTGGCCACCTTTACATGGAAACAAGGAAAGAACTTTATCTGTAAATGGGCAGGCGGATGTGGGCATGCTGATGATCAAGGAGCCTTGGCACAGACACTGTTTCATAACCCTTGCCAAGCATTTGCTCCTTAATACAGGGTGGATGAATGTCATTGATGAGATACTCCAAAGACTGAAGGCTACTGCTAAGAATAGAGGTATTGCAAAGGGTCTTGCTGGGAATGCTGGTTAGTCCATCTGATGGATGTAGCCCCAAATCCCTGTGACCATTGACAAGTTCCTGTGGATTGTAACAGTCACTGTTGGGCGTGACCAGGATACTGTTCCAAGGAGGGGCAAAGTATTGACCAACAGAGAAGTTGCCATGCATGCCAACACAGTTCAGTGGGGAGGAGCTGACTTTCTCAACGGCACTAGCAAGAGTATAAGGGCGAGACACTCCTGGGCAGACTTCAGGTGACTTGCTTATTGCTCCTCCTCCACCACTGCCACTACTGTATATCCGGAGTTGCTGCTGCTGTTTCTGTTGCCAAATAAGGTAGTCCATGCTATCCTGGTATGATCCAGCTTTGGCTACCACTGGGACAGACCCCAATGCCAACTCTGTGCCAGACCTACAGTCTTGTAGGACAGTGCCGGTATATGCCACAGTGCCTCCGGTCATAGCAGAAAACCCATTGGTCATTACCTGCTTAGCTGGGCTGGAGTTAGTAACTACCACACCTTGACAAGCTTGGTGAGAAGCCTGAGCCTGGCACTGTTGGTTGATCTGGTAAATGATGCTTTGAATAGATGGTAAGTTGGACTGCTGGAGTGTTAAATTTCTACCTGTTAAAGGAATGACTGAAGTTGCCACTGTCACATTGGGTGGCACTGGTGCATCCATCTGTTTCTGATTTGTAATATAACTCAATTGTCCATTGCAAGGTTGGCCTTGTGTTAAAGTGCTTGACATGGGGTAGGGAGCAACACCAACCTGTGCTGAAGAAATTTTAGTTCGTTTTCCCTCTACATTCTTTACCACGCTCTTACTAGAAGATTTAACAATTGCAAGAAGACCTTGGTAGCCACTTGTGTGTATTGGGTAAGGGCTATAACGCTGGCCTGTAGTGTCGTAGCCATTTACAGTCCTATTTAGGTGCTTGTGCTGGGGAACCCTGATGTTGGTGGGGAAGATCTTGATAGTCAGTGGGCTGTTAGCTACTTTTTGTGCGTAGGCATCTAGTTCGGCAGGGCTTGGGTATCTTGTGGTCTGTACTGGTGTAGCAGTTTCACCTAAAACAGAAGAGAACAATGTCATTGTATTAAATATACTGTACACAAAAGGTGAATTAGAATTACAATGGGGTTGTTTAGGCTATCCTGATTTATAATGTTCTGGTATACCTATTTTTTACTTATGGTATTTAACCATAAGCGCAAGTTCACATTGGTCAGATTTGCTGCAGAAAAATGTTACAGAAAACTTGCAAGCATTCCACAGGAAAATCTGCAAGACAGATTTTGCCCCCAACTGTATGGATTTTTGTGTAAATTTCCAATGGTAAAACCTGTGGTTCTAAAATCCCCAGTTGCAGATTCTGCTGTAGACTTGTGAGCCACCTGCAGCAAAATCTGCAACAACACATTGCAGGCTAGTTTTATTGAAGATTTTTGACTTTCCCATTAAAATCAATGGGGAAAATTTGCAACAAATCCCTAAGAAATATGCAACAGAAATTGTCACGTTGCACATGTAAAACCTGCACTAGAGGTTAATTTCTAAATAGAAAGATTCTGTAGGATGCGGATACCTTTTGAGTAAAATCTCATCCAATTGTCTGCTACTGTATTCCACTGTGGATTTTTCCAGCAAATCTGCCGAAAAAAAATCAGCAGCATTTCTGACCTGCGTGAACTTACCCTAACGGATTAGTATGATAAGTCTGGAAAAGATGAGAACATAGTGAAGAATGAAAAATTGTGAAGATGCATACATGAGATATTGGAGCCTGGATAGATGCAGAAAAGTCAAAGTCCTACAGACTGCAATTACCAGTATATACATGGAGACCATCGACTATGTGAGGAAAATGTGATAGGAGATACAATATATAGCAGGACAATAACACACAATAGAGGTTATTAGTGGTTTCCTGGAGAATGGCAGATAAAAAAGATAGAAGAAAAAAAAGACAATAAGAAAACCAGGTAAACAAGCAATGACAGACGGGCAGAACACAGACAACATTAGGCTGAAGCTCTATTAGATATAAGCTTTGCCTTTAGGCTTTATTACTGTCATTTGAAGACTTCTATCATTCAAACAGATTAAACATTCCCCAACTATTTAAGAAAAGCTTCAAAAATGCAAAATGTAGAATGTTCCACGATGCATTGTTAATGATTATAGCTGTAAATTATGTCTAATGTCTTGTGTCTTCAAAAAGAGAGCATTTTTGATTACTAAAAAAAAGTCCATATTTTGTGAGATGGCAGTTAATAATTTAATGACAGGGGAGGAAAGAGCTGTCAGCTCAGAACACGTTTGTCTCTATTCTTCTGTTAAAATAGACAAAAAGAGCCTTAGAACTGTGGCATTTGGTTCCACCCAAAGTACTTGGGGAGACAAAAATGACTGAACCGCTGTCGTTAAAAATCCTCTATAATTAATGAAAAATCTGTAATTTAAAATTTAACCTCTTTAAATCCGCTTGCAGGAATATGCTGTAATACTTTGAGGGTTAAGAGTGAAGTAGCAGCAAATGTTTTGATAATCAATGTTAATTTACTATGCACCTTCATAAATTTAATTAGCGGCTGCCCTCAAAAAGATTACACCAAGGCCTCATGCACACTATCGTATTATGAAGTCATATCACCTCAGAGTTGCATAGAATCACAATCATACTTGCCAACTCTCCTTGATTGTAACGTATTGCTACTTATTAAAAGCGATCAAGAGATTTTGTGATAAAAAAATGTCACATATTAGGTTTCATCATTTTTCATAATGGCCCAATTGATTCATGTTATTTAATCCATTGTTGCCAACTCTCCTGGAACATACAGGAAAGTCCTAAAGAGATCTCCCGGAGTGCCGGGAGAGTTGGCAAATCTTCCGCAGCCAGCATTCGTTTTGCTCTATAGTAGTGGTTCCAAGGTAAAGCATTATAAATTGTTGCCTGTGCTCATTTAGTGAAGAGGGACCGCACTTCAGCTAGGCTGGCTCTGGAATAAGGCTAATTGATTAGGATACCCAATGTCCAGGAAAGCTTGAAGATGCTGGAAGTGGTTGCAGTGTTAGGGCTCATCACCACGGCAAAGGACAAGTACCGGTCGGTTTATGTGACTGGTATTTGACCTGTTTTAGTGCCGTCCCCCCACCCGCCAGGAGACAACTTTTCTCCGTGATGAGCGGAGAAAAGCCCTTCCCATTGATATGTTCATATTCCGTTAGAAAACCGCTGGACGGAAAACCCGTTCAGTGGGGACTGCTGCACGGCCCAGTGTGTTAGTTTGCCGCTGGTTTTTCAGACGGTCTGCAAAAACGCAAACCGTCTGAAAAAACGGCCGCAAACCAGTGCTGTGGGGACATGCCCTTATTGTCTGGGGAATGTTTTTGTGGCATTTTCTGGGCCCATTCATTCATGTGTAAGCCATTCATAACCTATTTGGGTATGAACCCATTCTTGCAGATCATGTACACACTATACATACTGATTACTTTTACTGGGGCAGATTAGATCTTCAAGCAAAATATGACATCACATGGCTAGAAATGTATGACATTGGTTGGAAGATCATTACCAAGACTTCTAAATGCTACCTTGGCCCCCTAAATACTCAGACATATATTCAGTTGAGCATGTGAGACCACCTTAATGCTAGTGACAACCCACCATCATCTTATTGTCACTCCGAGACCATCAATCTGCTATCCGTTATTTTGGGTATCACAGTAGGTCATAATAATGTGATTTGACTACGTATGTTCTGTCTCGCAATACTTGGTGGCCTATTTCATAGTGTTATCTAGTACACTGCATTACATGAGCTGGTGTAATGTGTTACTAATTCTAATAAAGGATAGATTGGATTATACGGTAAAAAAGATCTGTTTTAAACTGGTACATACTTTATACAAAGATACAACATAAAAAATGACTGGCTATAACAACACAAATAAAAAGAACAAGATCAAATAAGCATGGATCCTGACCAAACTTCCAAAAATGAATGCAGCACTTGGCTGTGGTTGTCATCAGATTTAGGAAGATTTCTTTTGTCTTCTGCTCCGCTTACGATGCAAAGATAAGTGCTTATTGTTTCTTTATAATACAAGTGAGAATAAAATGCTGCAATAACCATCTCAATCAATCTGATGATCCTTTTGAGATGGAGACACAGTTTTGGCTTGCTGAATAAAGTTACTCAGTTATTTTCCAAGCAACTGTATACTTTTATTTTTAAATTGTGATATTGGTCCACATTCTGTAAGGTCAATGGACTACGTTAATACGTTTTCTAGATGCCTCCCACACCCCCATTTTAACCAGTTTCTATACTGCAAAAGAAGAAAAAACATAATAAAAAAAAAAATAGTGGGAGCAAAAATTTATGTATGGGTGTGAAAACACCATTACTTGTCCTTCATCTGGATTTCCATGTAAGGGGCCTTATATATGAAAACTGTCTAGTGGTAAGACTTTATTTTTTGCCCATTGCAACCAATTCGAGCTCCATTTTCATTTCATATAGTGCTCTGATAAAATGAAAGAGGAGCTTTGATTGGTTGCTCTATTCGTTTTCCAAGTCGACAATATGTATGAAAAAACCCACAAAATGTAGTCCTCCCTTTCTTTTCTACACAAGCATGGACTGCGTCATTTTTGCCTCCCACATACGATCAAGTGTACCAAGAATTTACTGACCCAAACACCATGTACGATACTGTGAGTTTGGGTCACCAAAACCTACAGTCACGCCGTGACAATTGACCGTATTACAGATGCAAGAATGCGCCCTCAATCGGAAAACCAGTCTATAGATGATGCAATTTATTATACAAATGTATTCAGATGGACGTTTCTGAAGTATTCATTCATGAATATCATGTGTATGCGATCCTTCTACGAATTATCTGAAAATTGCTATTTAAAAGTGTAGGTCTTGAGATGTGAACAAGCACATTAGGTACTATCAATTCATTTTTATCATGGGTCATTAGCACTTATGTATTCTCTTATTTTACCAGTTAATCATTCATCAATTTGTGCAGGCCTTTAATAAAATGCATACACACCGACATATTTCCCTAGTGTGCCATCTTCTGATTTGACAACAAAAACATACATGTGATAACATTATTCATTTTAACCCTCTATTATTGATGATTATGCTCCAGCTGGTGATCTAGATTTTTTTCTTACATCAAACCTTTTAGTGTTTTTTTCCTGCACAGGAGAAAAAGATGATTCTCTAAAATACATTGTAATTTCCATTTATAAATTCACTCCATTCATAACTTGGGAGAAGGTTTTATGAGGCTGATGCTGTGTTTTAAATTTTTTATAGAACGTCATTTTCAGTGGTGTAAAACATTCATATTAAACATACATAAAACATACAATTCATACAAGACAAATGTAAGCACAGGGTAAACTTGATATATTAAGATAAAGATAGGCAAAGGAATAAGAATTGAATACAAGAGTTAAGATATACAGGCACATTAGGACTAGAGGTGCACCTAGGGCATACCACATATGTCAGCTGGGCACCTGCTCGGGGGACTTGTTGGCAAAAGACCCACTGCTATTCTTACAAAATTAGTGCTTATTTCTGTCTTGTAAGATCACATAGAAGCTTATGTTACTATGCTCATCACTGCCGATTCGAAGAATTTTTCCCAAAAATTTGTTTCATTCTGAATTTATTTGCGATGAATCGTTTTAAAAAACAGCTATTTCCTGGCTGCAGAGAGCCTGTAGGGTGCTGTAGAACATTGTGCCATGCTCAAATATGCATAGGGAGCGTGGTTTGGTATTGAAACAATGCTGTGATTTAGTATGACACGCAGCTGACAGGCGCCGCTCTTAGAATGGCTCCACACTTCACTTATCTGACCAAATAACTGAAGTGGGGATGCAGCCTGACAGGGTAATGTCCGTAGCAGCTAGAAAGAACCGAGAAGAGGGCCAAGATCCCACTATAGCATCAAAGAGCGCCCTCCTTTTACACCGTCACCAGATGATTCCACATTATGACAGAACCTATTCTGTTAAACGCTGATACATGTAGAGCCCCACCCCCATGTCTCCCCCACGCGAAAGAGTGGAGAGGGTGTCGATAATTTGCGTTGAGTCCCTCATCATTTTGCCCTTCCTTTGATCCGTCAGTGTCCGCTTTCAATCGGTCAATAATCCATCAGTTTTGCTAAAGCCAAAAACAAACAGGAGTTGATCCAAAACAGAGATGACCAGTAAATGGAATATTTTCGTGTCTTCTGTTTTTTGTATCCACTCCTGCTTTTGGCTACCTAGTCATCAGGCAATCCTGATGAAAACAAAGGACCATGTCATACTGGCCTTATGGCTTCTCCGAAGACAGAATCGGTTGTGTTTGTCCTTTTCATTCCTTCTGACAGATTAAAAGAAGGGGAAACCAAACATAGTGGCAACGTCATAGAGTGGTGGAGGGTGGAAACAGCATTAGGAAACCACAGCATAGTCGACTGAAAGAGTGGTCAGTTGGCAGCAGCATAAGTAGGCCACAATGACAGATTGTGGAAGTGGCAGCAGCATGAGTAGGCCACAGATCGGCACAATTACACAGTGTGGAGGTGGTGGCAGCAACAGCAGCAGCAGCATTAGGCCAGAGTGGCACAATGACATAATTTTGAGGTGGCGACAGCTGGGTGACATAATGAGGAGGTGGCAGCCGCAGCAGCATTAAGCCAGAGAGTGACATGGTGACAGCAACAGCAGCATCATGAGGACACCTGAGTGGTGAGGTGTCAGCAGCATCAGAATGCTACATAATGGCCCAGTGATTAATGGGGAGGTGGGTGGCAATACCATTCCCTGGTTAAGATGGTGCGTGGTAGAAGGAGCAGATGGCAGCAGATGTGTGGCATCAGGCGGGTGGCAGCATTAGAATAGTAGCTGGAATAGGTAGCCAGAAGAATCCAGACTCATTTGTCAAAGTTTGGGTGAGGCGGCATGGCTGATCTAATCTGATGCATCAGGCATTGGTGTGTGGAAATCCTGGCTGATCCCCGCCTGATTCATCTAGACAAAGGTGAGTCTCTCCACATTTCGAGTGAACAAGCAAGTTCTCCTTGGGGTAACTATGGCCCCCGCCGCACTGAGCAACCGCTCTGATGCCACACTACTGGCCAAGCAGGACAGCTTCTTCAGTGCAAACTCGGCAAGTTGCGGCCACAAATCCAGTTTGACTGCCCAGTAGTCCATCGGATCTTCAATATGGAGTGGCAGGGTGCTGTCTAAGTAGGCCACCCCCTGCTGGTTCAGGATCTGCTCCAGGTGCTGGAGAGTACCTTACTCACTAGGCGGGTGAAGAAAGCTGCCCATCAATGACTCTGACTCCAGACTCAGGTTGCTGCTGATGGAGCTGGTACTGCTCCTACCCCCACACCCTCTCCCAACAGCCGTGGCAGTGGTACGTGAGCGCTAAGGAACCCCCCGGTCAGACCTGCGAGAGGATGGATGATGGCACAGATAGGCAGTGGCCAACTGACTACATAGTATGTCTCTATAGTACTTGAGTTTGTCCTCCCTCTAGGCAGGTGAAAAAAAGGCCCCCATTTTGGACCGGTAGCGAGGGTCCATGAGGGTGAAGAGCCAGAAGTAATCCCACTGCCGGATGGCTGTCACTACCCAGGCAAATCAACATGCAGCGGGCCATCTGTGCAAGTGACTGAGGCGCTCCCTGCCTCCATCTCTACTATAAACGGCCACGGTGCTTCTGGGTCATCTGCCTAGTCTTCCTCATCTCTCTCTACCTCCTCTGGCTGCTGTGAGAAATACACACACTGTATTTCAAAGATAGTTCACCACAATAAGTGAAAAAAGTAACTCTGTGGCAGAGAGAGCAGTATCCCAAAATAAAAAAACGCTGGATCAGGAACATGTGTGTATATGACAAACACACTGTGTAGTTGAAAGGCATTTCACCCCAGTAACTATAAAATCGGAATTATTTGGCACAGAGTGCAATCTAGTGCTGCTGCAGAGAGATCCGTGTACATAAGAGACACAGTGGCAAGTGGCAGAATGTAAAATGGCTACCCTATGTATAGGGCTGTGACATCACAGAGGCTGGCTGGCTGCATGTCTGCATGTCATGGCACTGAGGGCGTTCCTTTCTTTCTCCCAATATTCTTTGCCCCATGTCATGCCATGTGCTTGCGGCCATTTTGGAAAAAAATGATTCGTTACCAAGAATCTCCAGGAAATTTGGCTTAGTTTAGACTTGAATTTTACCTGAAATTCAAAACCAATTATACTTTGTTAGATTCGAATCGCTCGTCCCTATTTATCACTTCTAAAAATTACTGGTGGATTGATAAAGGCTTTCAGATGTTTAAGCATTGTATTGTTATCAAACGGGCAGGTGAAAACACAGGGCCCCATGTAGTGTTCCCAGGCTTGTACTGGCTAACAAGTAAACAAGGGAAGACCCTGATGGGCCCCTGAGTATGTTGGACCTGGAGTTGCTTTTAAACTGCATATACAGCCTTGTGAAAGGCAAAGAGGCAGAGAGAAAGATGCAAAAAGCAAGAGACAGAGTATAAGAGGCATGTACAGTAGCTGTAGCGTAGGACCCCAGAACCAACTTTAATACTGGGCCCCAGAATCAACTCTACTGGTGGGCGCTAAACACAACAGTCTGACACTGAGAACAGGGAAGCTTGTGTTAGTGTAAGACCTTGAATGCACCATCCATCAAAAAACACGACCCTATGAGCACCTACTAGAGACTTGTTGCACTATCGACAATAGGATAGGTGTACTGTATACCTACTGACAAGAATGGAGTGCACAATATACAAATGCATAAACATGGCCTACAACTAAATTTTTAATGGACAAAAAAAGCATTGACTTAAAGACTATTTATAAACTATATAACTTATCTGTACACACACACATTTAGTTTATCGGGTTATACATTTGTGCAAAAATCTAAATAAACTAACAGCAGCTTGGTAATTTGAGGTTTCAAAGGAATGCAGTCCAACACAATAAACCTCATTTTAACCCAGGCAAAATAAATTGAATGTAAAATACATTATACAACTAATTTCATGGGTGTTTAACCCCCTCCAAAATACACACAAGTACACACCATTTATGGAGTAAGAAAATCAGCATTTTTATAATAGGCCCAAAAAGCCTTATACATGCAATTTTACAGATGATCAACAAAATTAACACTGTCTGTCAAAAACTGTTCTGGACGGATTTTATGTCCTTCAATCTTTGTATTGAAAAAAATATTAGCAAAACAGGTTTAAGTTTAATATTTCCTCTACATACTACAACCATTTTTACGACCAACCATATTCCAGGTAAAAGAGATGATGTACAAACTTAGTATGTGTCTCTCTCGCTCTTTGCCACTAGGTGGACTACAGCAGGTCACCCGCTAGGCACGTGCCACCGATGACCTGGTCTTGAGGGGGAAGCCAGCACTTTCGTGTCAGTAGCCATCGGTTGCTGACATGTGTAGCTAGCATGGCTGCTATGTGGCTAAGAATGGGATGGCTTTTCCAGAACGGCAATAGTGTTGGGTGGGAGGCCATTCCTGCGGACAGGTTTTTGGCTTCCTGGCATTGGAGCAGCAGAGGAGCTAAAGAGAGGCTTTAACCCCGCAAGGCTTGAGGGAAGCCTATACTGTATCGTATAAGAAAGTGTTTTGTGGGGCTGGACGATAAGACCAGACCACTGGTAGACAGGGACTCCACATATAGTTAGTGGCCAGACAGCCTCGGTTTTGTTTATATTTTGTTTGTGTCTGTACTTTATTCAGTGCTGGAGGAATAAAGCTGGCTGAGAACAGATTTGAATAGAAGCCCTGTGTCCAAGTGCCATGTCACTTGGAGTTGATGTGTTAAAAGCAGAAAAATGAGTAAAAATCTGAACGACTTTGACAAAGGCTAAATTGTGATTGCTTGATGAGTGGGTCGGGCATCTCTAAAATGTCTTGTGAGGTATGGTCAATGGTTAGTTCCTGCAAAATAAGTTCCAAGATAGGACAACTGGTAAACCAGTGACACATTCATAGGCACCCAAGGATCACTGATGTGTGTGTAGTATGAAGGCTAGGTGGTCTGGTCTGATCCCACATAAGAGCTGTTCTAGTACAACTTTCCAGTTACAGCTGGTTATGATAGAAAGTGGTCAAAACACACAGTGCATCTCAGCTTGCTGTGTTGCTACAGAATCATTGTGGCCATAGTGACCCCTTTCAAAGGCTCTACAAGGTGCACAAGAGCATCAGAACTGGACAACTTTACAGTGGAAGAAAGTGGATGAATTCTCATGTCTATCAGAATACTTCTGTCAGTTTAACTTCTGTATATATTGCATCATGGGGCCATTTTTTTCCTAGGTACATAACATACATGAACCCAGTTGGCCACATGATATATATGATATGATTCATGAGAGCAGACTATATTCTTCTATTGCTCCATGGTGCAGTACTGATGCTAACATGCCCATTGTAGGTGATTTTAGTGGTGGATAGGAGTCAGCACACAGTTCTGCATCTCCACATACAGTAAGGTGCAATGCACTGTGTAATCTCACATGTATCATACACAATTTAAACTTTTACTATTAGGATACCTTAAATTTCACATTTCACCGTACATTGCATAAAAAACTGCCACAACGGTATAAAGCAATCTGTGGAATTTCAGAAAAATAAGGTTGTGAGAACTCCATCAATGTTAACTCATGTGACCCTTTCCAATTGCGCAGTCCTTTGGCGGTATGTCCAGAGAAGGCCATAACAATACTGTGAGTTTTAAGTTACACCGACTACATAGTACTTCTGGGTGAAAAAAAAACTAAAACCCCAGAAAAACCATGTCTGACTGGAAGGGATAATGCCCCAAAAAGGGCGCCTCCACCCTACAGAAGTATTCCCTATTATAATGCTGAAGATATCATAGATACAAGCGATAGTTTTAATTGCCAAAAAGCCTGATACAGTGAAATGATGGCATTAAAGAGAACCTGTTGGCTACTTTACGGTGCCCGAACGACGGGCAGCATGAAATAGCTGAAGGTTACCAGATCCTAAACCTGTGTGTTTTACCCCGAAACACTGCAGCGTTCCCAGGTAAAACACAGAGTGAAGCAGTGCCGGGAGAGGAGTCCGATGTGCGGCTTCTCTCCGCCCCCTCAGCTAAACTGACAGCACTCTCCCTATAGACCACAGGTGTCAAACACAAGGCCCACGGGCCGAATCCGGCCCGTTGCCTTGTGTTATCCGGCCCGGCACTTGTTGCTGAGCTGTGCTCCGCAGCGGCTGCTTCTCTCAGTGAGACAGGAGCAGACAGCAGGGGCCGGCAGCACAGCTCAGTGAGCTCAGGAGGCGGGGCCGGCAGCTCCATGCACAGTAGAAGAGCACAGACTGCCTGGCTCCGCCTGCTCAGTGCTCTGGCCCCGCCCCCTGCAGGCCTGGCAGGACGCTGAGCAGAGGAGCTTCCTATCTGACCAGAAGATTCCTGCTCCTGCGGAGGACCGTTCACTGAGGCTGGTAAGTGGCTTCACTACTGGGGCCTTACCAGCTAGTCCTCTAACCCCCCCCCAGGTCTTACTAGTTGGCCTGCCTCCCCCCTCTCTGGGCCTCCACCCTCTGGCCTGCCTGCCTGCCTCCCTCTCTGGGCCTCCACCCTCTGGCCTGCCTGCCTGCCTCCCTCTCTGGGCCTCCACCCTCTGGCCTGCCTGCCTGCCTCTCTGGGCCTCCGCCCTCTGGCCTGCCTGCCTGCCTCCCTCTCTGGGCCTCCACCCTCTGGCCTGCCTGCCTGCCTCCCTCTCTGGGCCTCCACCCTCTGGCCTGCCTGCCTGCCTCCCTCTCTGGGCCTCCACCCTCTGGCCTGCCTGCCTGCCTCCCTCTCTGGGCCTCCACCCTCTGGCCTGCCTGCCTCCCTCTCTGGCCACCACCCCTGGCCTGCCTGGGCCTGCCTCCCTTCTGGGCCTCCCCCCTTGGCCTGCCGTGCCTGCCTCCCTCTGGGCCTCCACCCTCTGGCCTGCCTGCCTGCCTCCACTGGGCCTCCACCCTCTGGCCTGCCTGCCTGCCTCCCTCTTGGCCCTCCACCCTCTGGCTGCCTGCCTGCGCTCCCTCGGGGCCTCCACCCTCAGGCCTGCCAGATGCCTCCCTCTCTGGGCCTCCACCTCTGGCCTGCCTGCCTGCCTTCCCTCTGGGCCTCCCCCTCTGGCCTGCCTGCCTGCCTCCCTCTCTGGGCCTCCACCCTCTGGCCTGCCTGCCTGCCTCCCTCTCTGGGCCTCCACCCTCTGGCCTGCCTGCCTTCCTCCCTCCCTCGCTGGGCCTCCACCCTCTGGCCTGCCTGCCTGCCTCCCTCTCTGGGCCTCCACCCTCTGGCCTGCCTGCCTGCCTCCCTCTCTTGGCCTCCACCCTCTGGTCTGCCTGCCTCCCTCTCGGGGCCCCCACCCTCTGGTCTGCCTGCCTGCCTCCCTCTCTGGGCCTCCCCCTCTGGCCTGCCTGCCTGCCTCCCTCTCTGGGCCTCCACCCTCTGGCCTGCCTGCCTGCCTCCCTCTCTGGGCCTCCACCCTCTGGCCTGCCTGCCTCTCTGGGCCTCCACCCTCTGGCCTGCCTGCCTGCCTCCTCTCTGGGCCTCCACCGTCTGGCCTGCTGCCTGCCTCCCTCACTGGGCCTCCACCCCTGGCCTGCCGGCCTGCCTCCCTCTCTGGGCCTCCACCCTCTGGCCTGCTGCCTGCCCCCTCTCTGGGCCTCCACCCTCTGGCCTGCTGCCTGCCCCTCCTCTGGGCCTCCACCCTCTGGCCTGCCTGCCTCCCTCTCTGGGCCTCCACCCTCTGGCCTGCCTGCCTCCCTCTCTGGGCCTCCACCTCTGGCCTGCCTGCCTCCCTCTCTGGGCCTCCACCCTCTGGCCTGCCTGCCTCCCTCTCTGGGCCTCCACCCTCTGGCCTGCCTCCCTCCCTCTCTGGGCCTCCACCCTCTGGCCTGCTGCCTCCCTCTCTGGGCCTCCACCATCTGCCCTGCCTGCCTCCCTCTCTGGGCCTCCACCCTCTGGCCTGCCTGCCACCCTCTCTGGGACTCCACACTCTGGCCTGCCTCCCCCTCTGGGCCTCCACCATCTTGCCTGCCTCCCCTCTGGGCCTTCACCCTCTGGCCTGCCTCCCTCCCTGGGACTCCACACTCTGGAGTGGCTCCCACTCTGGGCCTCCACCCTCTGGCCTGCCTCCCCCTCTGGGCCTCCACCATCTGGTCTGCCTCCCTCTCTGGGCCTCCACCATCTGGCCTGCCTCCCTCTCTGGGTCTCCACCATCTGGCCTGCCTCCCTCTCTGGGCCTCCACCATCTGGCCTGCCTCCCCTCTTGGGCCTCCACCATCTGGCCTGCCTCCCCCTCCTGGGCCTCCACCCTCTGGCCTGCCTCCCCCCCTGGGCCTCACCTTCTTCCTGATTACCATCAAAGGTCTGATGGTAACAGTAATACTGGACAAATGAAACTACTCCTTAATAGCTCTCTTAACTGTAAAGGAGAAGTTACATTTACACAGTTCTAACATTAGGTCGGCCCTTTAAAGGTACGCCGTGAGGCCGATGTGGCCCCCGGTGAAAACGAGTTTGACACCCCTGCTATAGACAAACATGGGAGAGAGTGGTCAAAGCGGAGGGTGCGGGGAGAAGCCGCACATCGGATCTGGCATAGTTGCTTCTCCCTGTACCCGGACAACTTCACTGGGTGTTTTACCTGGGAACAATGCAGCATTTTGGGATAAAACACACAGGGTTAGGATCAGGTAACCTGCAGCTATTTCATGCTGCCTGTTGTTCGAGCAGCATAAAGTAGCTGACAGGTTCCCTTTAAGTCTTAACAAAGGTAGTTTCTCATATTACTTTAACTCGTTAAGAATGATGAAATACATATTAATATTACAGTATTAACTATGAAGTAAAACTATATCACTACAGTATTTTCCTTTTCTTTACACGATCACAATAACAGCACTCACTGCAGGTGTCTATGAACCGGCAGTTTTCTATGAAAGTGCATCCTACATCTTTAGTTGTACTGGTATACTGGCTATATTCATTATTATCCTGCTGTTTGGCCCAAGAACCAGATTTAGAGTTCAATTTGGCCACATACGTTATGTGCCAAGTGGATGATATCCAGCTGTTCAGTGTTCAGGGCAAGCAGCAGGATCTCTTCCTGCATCGGAAGTCTGCTATGCTAGGCATACAAAGCCATTTTTAGTCTGAAACAGCAAAAGATCTATAGTTGCAAATGATCTCAGATCCCTTTGCTGGATACGCACAGCTTTGCTTTTTCAGATTACAGCTTGCTGATGATGTGGGTTTTTTGTACACATTTTTGATTTGTTTTTTTTTAGTTTGCAGTAAGATAATTGTTTCAGAGACTCAGGATATTGCCGTCTTCCAGTCTTCTGAAAACATAAATTTGCAAACATTTTTTGAAGAGAATATGGTAAGTGAACTGAGGTATTATAAACCGAAATAACAGCTTCTAACAATCCTGTGTGTTTGCTTGCAGCATCAAAAACAGAACAGTAGGGCGCTAGCTCCAAAAAATAGAACTTGACTTTTATTAAGTCATATTAAAAAAAAAAAGTGTACAGCCATGGACTGAGGCATACATTGTAATAGAATAACTCTGCTAGGCCGACACGTTTCGGTGTGGACACCTTACTCAGAAGCACCTCAGCCCGAAATGCGTCAGTCCAGCGGCGTTATTCTATTACAATGTATGCCTCAGTCCATGGATGTACACTTTTTTAATATGACTCAATAAAAGTCAAGTTCTATTTTTTGGAGCCAGCGCCCTACTGTTCTGTTTTTGATGCTGGAAGCAAACACACAGGATTGTTCATGGCAGTACCAGGCAATAGGAACAGTTGACTTTCTGCCGTGCATCAGGACTATAATGGCAGGATTATGCTCATCTGGCTATACGGTGAGCTGATAGCTTGTTTTCCTTCTTATGAACTAACAGCACTATTGTCAGATTCTACCCTGTTTCCCCGAAAATAAGACATCCCCCGAAAATAAGACCTAGTGCATTTTTTTTTTTTTAGGAAAATCAGAGTTTGGCTGCTTATGCTGATGTTTGTGATGCAATCACTACAGTATATTAATATTTGTTGATTTTTTTGTTCAACAATAAATGTTAATTCTTGTTCTTAAAAAATAAGGAATCCCCTAAAAATAAGTCTTAGTTCGTCTTTAGGAGCAAAAATTAATATAAGACACTGTCTTCTTTTCGGGGAAACAGGGTAACTGTGGTAAGCAATGGCTCTACAAATAATGCCATCATCATTAAATTATCAGCACAGGAGGGAAACTTTTTTGGACCTGTCACCATTGTCCAAGACACAGGAAAAGCAAAAAAATAAAAAAAAAATTTGCAATGCATGACACAAACAAAAATAAATTTTCTTATCTTCTTAATACTGTGATTACAAAAAGTAAAAAAAATTAAAAATCTTGTGCTATAAACTGCTTATTCTGTATTATGTATGAACTACACTAACATGCACACACCTTAACATCTTTGTACATGTTTACTGGGAAAAGAGGTGTTTCGGTTAGTTCACTCTTCTTGACGCCAAAATATCCCTTTATTGCCGAGATAATCATATACTCCTATATGCCAATATTACAGAAATATTTATGAAGGAAATAGATATTGGCCTCTTGTTGTGTGACCAGCATTTACATGTTTTTGCATATTAACAGAAGATGATGTATATTCAAATACCAGGATTTGACAAGATTTACCTTGCAACAGAAAGTAAATGCTGCTGTAAGGACAGTGTGAGGTTAAGAGGACAATTCAAATTCTAAAGTGTTCAAGAGCAGAAGAAAAATTGGGATGCTACAAAAAAAAGTCATAGATGAATTTATAAAATCTTAACATATAGCACTAGTAAAATTGTGCTTTATAAATAAATACTTGAACTGATCATCCACTGGAAGCGTTGCTAATTGAACAGAAAGAATACCATCCTGATGGTCCGCAGCACACATCATTAAATCAATGTTATACGCTAGTTACAGGTGTATGAAAAAGGAACCTCTATTAACCAGTATATTAAACTCATTTAGCTACAGCCTTTAGAGCAAAATTTTATGCTGATGGAAATTGTAATAAGATCTTTCAGTGTGGAAAATAAAAAGCAGTCATTTCAATGTGATGTGGCAGACATGGCACCATCTATCACTGTATGCTGTATATATCTTTCTTAATCAGAATGTGTTCTATGTTGTAGATAGCCAGAGGCACATACAATAGTTGCCTGTAGACTACTAGAAGAAGTCAATGGATTATTTTTACTTTCTAGATGAGACCTGCACAACAGGCCACAAGGGATTTTTGGAGAATGTAAGGTCCAGCTGCAATAAATGGAAGTAACCATGCATACGCATCACTCTTTATTAATTTGCATGGAATTGCGAATAGTTCTGAGCACACGTTCTTGGCTGTGTTGTGAATTCCCGTAGACGGTAGCACATGGGCGGACATATCCGTTCTCTGTGGCTAGACATGTATGTACCTGAAGAAGTTGAGTTGCCAAGTTGTGCAGGTCGGCTCTAGACTTGAACTGTTATTTCAGCATTTTTGGACAATATTTCACACAACTACGTCCTGGAGATTTGCTTTCATTGTCTATTGGGACTCCCCTTTAAAGCACCAAGATGGCAAACACCACCTTGAAAATCTATGGTCCATGATTAGAGTAAATTTCACATAATACCAGCATAGAGTTTTGGCAAATTGCCACTACAGTAATATTTTAAGGGCTAATGATGATGCTCAAGTTCTGTCAAGTCGATTTCGCTTCATAGACTCTGTGGATAGTTGTTCTGAACGGTGATCAGTTTTCAGTTAGTCATTTAACTACATTTAGTTTGGCCTCCAGATCTTTTTGTCTTGATTCACCTTATTGCTGGTCTCTTTTTCATTTACCTTCTACCCTGCCGAGAATAATGTGTTTACCAACGATCTTTCCCTTCTCATGATGTTCTTAAAGCATAAGATTAGTAGTCTTGTAATCTGTCCCTCCCAAGAAATTTCAGGTTTAATCTCCTCCAGTCCAGACCTGATTGTTCTTCTAGCCAACCATGGGACGTGTAGTATACTTCTCCAGCACCATCATTCAAAGGAATCATTTTGTTACTCTCCAGCATTCATACCCACCTGACACTACTGAAATACCATAGTTTGTACAAGTAGAATTTTGTAACTAAATGGGTTATGCAGGAGTTTAAAGACTTCACAGAGCACTATAAATTGCATTTATATTGAAAAGTAAAGATGTTCCACTACCTTCATGTGTTTCTTTTCTTTTGCCTCCTTATTCATCTATCATAGGATCCACTTTATGCAGTGAAATTTCCTACTTGTGGGAGTGTCAGTAGCTCTCCAGCAACTCTTTCCTACAAGTCCCAGACTGCACTGTAGTCTAGGACTTGCCTACACACGTATCACTGCTAGACAATTTGCTGACATAAGTGTGTTATCCCCCAAGCTCTGTACTTGGTGTCATGACAATGATAGCTAGAACTCATGAGTCATTGTGTAAACTGTGCAGGGCTGCAGTCATCATTTTCATGACAGCAGTACACAACCCCCCAGCTCTGAACTGCTGTCCCCTGCTCCCATTACTCCGCTCTGCCAGCAGGAATTAAAGATAACCAAACAGTTCCCCCTCCTCTGTAATTACTCTAATGTAATTACTTCTGGAAAGAGTGAATGCAGCGAGATCCTTCTCTGCTCAGGTCACACCCACACAGTGGGTTGTTGTTGAGCTGAGCCTGGCTTTAAAGCACACCCACAGAGTGATGACTAAACATTTACTGAGGCCATGTGATCAATGAATGTCAAGTGGTTTGCAGGGGATAGGGAAGACAAGGCTCTTTGCGTTGTTTTGCACAGCAGGACAGGTAAATATTTTTAATAAGTATTAATTACAAAGTTTAACCTAATAAATTTGTGAGACCTATAACAAATAAAGAGATCCCCTTTATTGGGGTTTCCATAACCTGCAGTTTCACAGAGTCATAGTCAGCTTCAGCTTTACACTTTCAAGGATGTGGCTGGCTCTATAGGAGTAATTGGCATATCAGCTCTGCTATTTCTAATCAATGCTACAAACTTCCAAAGAGTAAAAAACAATTGCTTATCAAACTTAAACAATTAAAAAATGTAATTTTATTAGAGATAAATACTCTGCTCTTTCTGACCATGGTGATGTCACTCCCTGCTTTCGGTCTAATCAGGAAGGAAAATATGAACAGTAACCTAAAGACACTTGTGTGCCCCCAGAGCAGATAAAATCTCTCATCTCCTTACCAGGGCAGTTTGAAAAGAGCAAAGTATTTAAAAAAAAGTCTTTAATTACCTATCCCTACATGTTGAAAGCTAATCATTGTAGTGAGAAAATCCCTTTAAGAACATCTCTACATTTTAAGATTTTGTCCAGGTCCTTCACGGCTGTCCTCTCAAGTCATTTTCAAATGAAACCAGCATTCAGATTTAGCAAATCGCCTCTTCATTAATATTTCAAGGGCTACCATTTTAGGAATTATTACTAGACCCAGCAGATTAAGATACAGCTAAAACTGTGATACACCTAAATGTAAATTAACTAAAAGAAATGGACCTGATTTTGCCTTATAGTAACTAGTTAATAGCTAAAAAGGGTTAAATAAGCAGAAGGCAAATTAAATAAGACAAGATCCAAAGAAGAGGTCAAACTGTGCTTTGACCCGACCTTTACCTCCCCATTCCATGCATGCTTAACTCAAAAGCAAAAGGATCTAAGCTTGCTAATCTAATTGTGTGACTTTTCTTTATAAATTATTCCCAGTGCACAAATTGACATAAATAGATAACTTCATGTAAAATGTGAACACTAATTTTCAGTGACTTACCAAAATTTCACCCTTATACATGTTGTTTTCTACTCACTAAAGCTCAGTCAGTGGCTGTAAGCTCCAGCTATGACAGATTTGGCCCTTCTGAAAGGGGACACATTTAAATTGTGCCATGCAGGAGAAGGTAGTAAAAATGGCAACCCCGTGGCTTAGAGGTTAGAATTATGGTCCAGCAGCATTGGGCTTCTGGTTTGAATCTACCCAAGGGCAAATCTGGTTAGAGTTTGTGTTTTCTCTGCATGATGTGAATGGTGGAAAATAGTGTATAACAAAAAGAAATAGAGGAAGTCTTGTACCCATGGCAAGTGTACTAAATGGGAAAACAGATTTTTTGTGATATTTCTAGTCATTTGTGACATTTTCCCTCATAGGGAAGCCCAAAGTTCACTGGAGAAAGTTCACCTTTTGTAAAACCTCACATTATAAAGAACTTGAAATGAACCTCACAAGTGGTTTATTTTACCCTATCTGAGAGCAGGGTATGATATATGGAGAACAGCTGAGCTCTGTTATACATAGCTTTATTTAATTTGAAGCGGGATTTCTGAGTAAAAAGCACAGCAAAAACAGAAAGTAAAAGTACTGCTTACCCCCTACCCCAAACAGTGACTGACCGTTTGCTCTTTACATACACTAATATAAGAAAAGCTTCTAATAATTGCATGTGGGTAGGGTAAGCATGAGTTCAACTATCTCTTAAAAGGGTTTTCTCACCTTGCTGTTTCACTGAGTCACAAGCATTTTGCACTCACTCTGTGGCCTCAGGCTGTGGGTGGTTCTGTACTGTAGGAGCCGGCTTTGATAAAATGTTAAATAAATAAATCTGCATCAACCTTTTGGAGTGCTGTTGATATCATCCATTGGGTGTTGTCACTCACTGCTCTAAGCTCTCTGCTCTAATCAGATAACAGAGTTATGGTCAGGGAACCAGGTAACCATAGAAACCTGTGTACACCTCATTTAGAAAAAGTCTTCATTTAACTGTCCCTTTATGTTGAAAGCTCATTTTTGTAGTGAGAACACCTTTAAAGTGGTTTGTCAAGAAGCGATTTCCTTACCTAAAAGGCGGATAGTCTCCTCTAAAGTCTTATAGAAAGGGGCGTTGTGTTCCTGTGTTTAAAAAATTAAGTGCCTCCTCTGTGATGTCATCGCTCCACCTCCCATGCACGCTCCTGAGGCTGATATTCAGTCTCTGTAGTTGAGCAAACATGTTTGGCTAAACCACAGAGGATAACTGTATTGTGCACAAGCTATACAGGTTTTGTGTTCTCCCTCTTATCTGCTCAGGAGAAAAGATACGATCCCAGCAGGCATCATTCATGAACTGTTGCAGGGGGAGAAAGGAGGGCTGAGCAGGGAGATGACTGCATGTTTACTCACATAATTACATTACAACCAGCTGATTCTCTATACAGCAGACACAGGCTCTGACACAGAAACAGCTAGTGCACATGCTCAGTAGCATTGCTCTGCTCCCCCCTCCCTTCAAAGCTCGTTCATGTGCCCTGCCATCAGATAAGTGCAAACAACGCAAGCGCGGCCAGATCAGCTCCTGGTTGTAGTTAATGTAAACAGTCAGGAAACTAAGGGGGACTAAGCAATGCTGTAGCTCTCACAGGCTACACTTTTTTTAATCACATATTTAGAAAAGTGATTAAACACCCATTTTGGAGGATCCCATATCAACATTAGATCGTGGCAAAACTCCTTTAAGGACTCCTATAAGGATTTACTTTGTATTTTACTCAGCAATCTTGCTCCAAATCATATACATCAATATATCACAGAGCTCATCTTCTCTCCCTCTATCTTATCGTGCCCTCAGATAGGGTAGCATAAATCAGCTGACGAATTCACTTGATATATAAAACAATACTGTATATTGTCTATGTCTAGTATTAAATTTGCTCCCTTTATCATTTCAGACTTTCCATCTTTTACAATAGCACTGCAGAAACACCTGCTCCTAGCATGAAAGACGTAGGCCAGGCAAATTTGTGGCAGCCTGTAGTCAGACTCACAGAAGAAATGATCCCTGGTAAAAATTACCTAACCTTTATTGAAATACATTAAAAAGTTAAATTACAATATCTGTGACAAATAGACACTACTGTGTCAAACAGAACCATACATGTAATCACCACAGAAAGAACGCTAATGTCTAACTTAGAGTAGGCAGGGAATAACCAATATGCATTACATCTATAGGTGCAGATGAAATTCACCTTCTAACATATTTAAGAAAACAATCATGATATCATTTTAAATACTATATTTTTCAAATATGATGCACTCACAGTTGTCACTATCTGTGGTTAATCCATTGCTATCACCACGCTTGTTGCGGTTATCCTTATGTCCCCTGATGAATCAAGTTGGGGAAACGCATTTGGACATGTTGTATTACTTGACACTGGTTGCAGTGTATTGATAATATAGTAGGGAAAGCCACCGGGAGGTGGGGTCGCCCCTGTCAGGGCGGGTGCCCTTCCTAGGATAGGATTATGATAGGCCTTTTTTGCCTTGTATCACTTTGGGTGTTTACAACCCTACTGATGTCTCAAGTGCTTTGTTATGGAATCTATGCCTCATCGGTGACGTCAAACCAGTGAGTGTATTATATTTGAAAAATATAGGATTTAAAATATCATGGTTATTTTCTTAAATATGTTAGAAGATGATATACATCTGCACCTATAAACTTAATGCATATTGATTATTCCCCGCCTACTCTAAGTTAGATACGATCGTTCTTTCTGTGGTGATTACATGTATGGTTCTGTTTGACACAGTAGTGTCTATTTGTCACAGATATTGTAATTTAACTTAATGTATTTAAATAAAGGTTAGGCAATTTTTACTAGGGATAATTTCTTCTGTCGGTTCTTAAATCCCTAGTGTAGCTATATCGTCTTTTTTTGTAGCCAGCCATTGGTGTATCAGACCCAGGGTGTTTTTAAGGAGTTCCCCAGGAGTATTACATTTATTTATTCCCTTTTTTTAACAGAAGGACAATTGCGCATTTGAAGTAAAAAATAAATAAATGAACACATTTTACCTACTGTATAAGGGATAACTGTTGTGTTGTCTTCACTGTAAGTAATGTGACATATTAAGCAGGAATCGTATTTTCAGAATTTCTCCTTATCTGCCATTACAAAACATCTGAAGAAGCAGTACCAGCATCTGTTTTCTGGTGAATTCACCCCACAGTGTTTGCATTGTCCTTCGCTGTGTAATGTATGTCCTTGGCTGAATATCCAAATCTCAGTTAATGTGACACTAATTAGCTTTGTGACATTTGCAAAATTTTAATTAAATAAAAATCTCAACAGCCTTGTAGTGTGATAAAAATACTTAAAAGAGAATAAATACATCCTCCTAGACTTCTACAAAAAGTTAATAGGCCGCAAGCACGGCACTTGTGGGGATTGCACCTGTGGAACCGAAAGGCATGTTCACAGAAAAGCCTTTAGCACCAGCAAAACTTAAAAAGTGAATCCATATTTCTACCTGGATATTTAATAAATATGTTTTCAGTGTTCTACAACAATGTAGCTCTCGGGGCTTCTGGTTCTCACTGAGGAAATCCCTCTGATGTATAGAGACGTGTAGGCAATGCTTCATAGGAAGATGTATGGAAATTAGCTGTCCTCCAGTTGGAACAAAACTGTCCCTCAAGGTAGCTATTTTGTAGTCAAGGTCCAACCCTTGTAAGTGATTTAAGACTTGATAAGGGATATTGACCAAGCAAGACACCCATCTGACTGAAGGTTGACTGGGTGAGAGTCCTTTAATGTGAGACAGATGGCACTAGATAGTTTTTTTCTTTATGAAGGGCTACATATATATAGTTAAAGAGTACTTTAACTATATATATGTATACATTTGCCAATAATTCCTAATTGGTGTACAAGTACAGCTAATTACTACCACGCTCTGTATTTCATCACACATTTCAAGATGGGAACATTCTTGTTTATATTCAAAGGTTGAAAGCCCACATGAATAATTCTCCCAGCTTTGCCCTCCTGTGAATTGTATCCAGTCTTTTCCTGTCATCTCTTGTTTTGAGGGCTAGGAGACAATGGAATAGTATACCAAGACGGCAAGACTTTTTGTTCACACTGCTATTTGCATCACCTATTTACCACATGCATTGGGAAAGCTCAAGGCAAATATGATTACGTGTCCACAGGCCCCCATCACCTGCAAGCCAATAGAGTGGTTTCTTGGCTTCTAATAGGGCGGTATAAATTATAGTTCACTGAATGGAATAATGCAGACAGCTGCACTATTCTAAAGAGCAGGATTAATAAAAAAGACTGTTCTACATCCCTGCCTTAAAGGGGTTGTCTCGCTACAAAGATTAGCTTTCAACATGTAGGGAACAGTAAATGAAGACATTTTACAAATACATTGCTTTATTTATCTTCGTTGAGCTAAAAGTGATTTTATTAGCTCTGAGTGCACTCAGGTTTCTCTAGGTTACAGGCCTGCTGTGCCCTGCTCTCCTCAGCTTTGTCTTATCTGATAGTAGGGATGATGTCAACATACAAGTCAGCACACAATTACTGGTAGCTTGAGAACTTTACTGTCATCTGATCTATCAAACAAAGGAGACTAATTACTTTGTTTACTTTAGCTCTGAAGCGTCTCTGGACTTTAGATAAGCATCCACTGCTCTCATGTCAGATTAATTAGCAGACCTTTGAATATGGAGGTGACATGCTAATCAGTGCCATAGAACCACTCGGGATGCATTTATGAAAACTGCTTTTGGCTCTGTGAAACAGCGTGGTGAGACAACCAATTTAATTTATACAGCAATACAGTTATATGTTCATGTAACAGATTTTAACATGTAATTCAACATTGGACTACATGTCAAAATCCATTTGAAAACCCAGTCCCATTCATTTCAATGAGTAGTCCGAACTATAGTTTACAATGCAAATTACAGCACAGATTTTTTTATACCATAGATTTCAATCCCATGGTGTGGACAATACAAAATGAACAAGTCTATTCATTGAAGTGGATTCTTCTCTGCTTCCCTGTTGGACAGGCATAATGCGGATTAGTTATAGTGGAATGGGGCTAAACCGCGTATAAAGCATGAGGCGAAAACTACTTCTGCAGAGATTAAATTCAAGGCGGAAGTCTTAATATTTAAGGGCAGCACAATGGCTGAGGATGACTGGTTACATCTGTTGCCTTGTTGTGCTGCAGTCATGAGTTTGAATACAACCAAGCACAACATTTGCATGGAGCTTGTGTGTTCTCTGTCAGTTTCCTAATGATACTCCAGTTCTCTCCCAGACTCCAAAAACATACTGATAGGTTAAAGGGGTTTTACCACAAAGTGTGCAAATTAAATAATAAATATTTTCACCATTATTAAAAATTCTGTACCATTTTTGTTTTAGCTGCTCCCTTAGTGATCCATAGTGTACAGCTAGTCTCCAGGTGATCCGACCAGTGATGAGAGCTCCTCAGTCTTGCCGCGCATGCTCATACATCACTTCTCCTTTCAGGCAGCTACTGTGTGTCGCTTCCCTGCTTAGTAATCACACCCACTCATTGCTGAGCAAGTGTCCAACACCAGGGCCGGACTGGGAATAAAAATCAGCCCTGGCACTAAGCCCCCAGCAGCCCACATACAACATCCGCTTAAAAAATTCCCCTTGTTCTCGCACCTCGCCACTGTCTAAAATAAACTACACTATAAAGCTGCTTTCACACGGAGCATTTTTGGTGCATTTTTTATGTGTTTTTGGTGCGTTTTTATGCAGAAAGGCAGAGCAGTTAATGCTGAACATTTCTCCACAAAAAAACGCATCAAAAAATGCACCAAAACCGCTCAGTGTGAGATCCCCCTACACACAGGCAAGAAAGAAACAGTGGTGCAGAGAAACCCCTCGTCACAGAGTCAGGTGTGCACTTGCTTTACAATGAGGGACAAGCCTACACTGCCACTATACAAGCACCAACATAACCTACAACCAATCACATCACCAGTAGTCAGGTCACCATCCCATGAATACAGCACTGATTCAACATAGAAGTAAACTTACCCCTGACAGCAGGGACTCACAGGAGACGTCATCTCAGATGGGAGTTGTCTTCTTCTCCTTTTCTTCTTCTGGCCCAAACCTCCATGACGTCTTCCCTGATGAGTCGTTCCCTTCCATTTCTTTCTCTGTCCTGTACAGCATGCAGGGTCCTCTTCTAGTGGTCACTACCCGTCCCTGTAGAATTTACCACAAATACATCTTAGACTCCTCTCTCTTCCAGCACTTTCCTATCAATTCCCCAACAGCGTATGTTAGACCCGAAAAATTAGAAATTAAAAAATGTCAGATAAGTTGGCATGTAAATAGGTAGACCCCCATTAGGTAGGTAAACAGGGCCTTCCTCCATTAATTTGGTAGGTAGACAGGGCCTACCCCAGTAACTAGCCAGGTAGCAAGGGATGTCCCCATTAACTAGCCAGGTTAGCTGGGGCTGTCCCCAGTAATCAGCCAGGTACGGCCAGGGGCAGTAATTAGCAGTCAGGGCCAGTAAGTAGGCAGGCAGGGGCAGTCTAATAAGCTAGGCAGGGCCAGGGGTATTTAGCCAGGCAGGGCCAGGGGTAATTAGCCAGGAAGGGCCAGGGGGGATATAGCCAGGAAGGCCAGGGGTATATAGCCAGGAAGGGCCTGGGGGTATTTAGCCAGCAGGGCCAGGGGTATTTAGCCAGGCAGGCCAGGGGGTATTTAGCCAGCAGGGCCTGGGGTATATAGGCAGGCAGGGCCAGGGGTATATAGGCAGGCAGGGCCAGGGGTATTTAGCCAGGCAGGGCAAGGGGTATTTAGCCAGGCAGGGCAAGGGGTATATAGCCAGGCAGGGCCAGGGGTATATAGCCAGGAAGGGCCAGGGGTATATAGCCAGGAAGGGCCAGGGGTATATAGCCAGGAAGGGCCATGGGGTATATAGCTACCAGGGCCAGGGGATATAGCCAGGCAGGGCCAGGGGGTATTTAGCCAGGCAGGGCCAGGGTTTTTTTAGCCAGGCAGGGCCAGGGGGTATTAGCCAGGCAGGGCCAGGGGTATTTAGCCAGGAAGGGCCAGGGGTATATAGGCAGGCAAGAAAAGGGGGTATATAGCCAGGAAGGGCCAGGGGGATATAGCTAGGCAGGGGCCAGGGGGATATAGCTAGGCAGGGGCCAGGGGAATATAGCCAGGCAGGGGCCAGGGGGATATAGCTAGCCAGGGCCAGGGGGATATAGCCAGGCAGGGCCAGGAGTATATAGCTAGGCAGGGGCCAGGGGGATATAGCCAGGCAGGGCCAGGAGTATATAGCTAGGCAGGGGCCAGGGGGATATAGCTAGCCAGGGCGATATAGCCAGGCAGGAGTATATATATCTAGCCAGGGCCAGGGGGATATAGCTAGCCAGGGCCAGGGGGATATAGCCAGGCAGGGCCACGGGTAATTAGCTAGGCAGGGGCCAGGGGATATAGCTAGCCAGGGCAAGGGGAGATATAGCCAGGCATGAGTATATAACTAGGCAGGGGCCAGGGGGATATAGCTAGGCAGGGGCCAGGGGGATATAGCTAGCCAGGGCAAGGGGAGATCTAGCCAGGCATAGATATATAACTAGGCAGGGGCCCGGGGGATATAGCCAGGCATGAGTACATACCTAGGCAGGGGCCAGGGGGATATAGCTAGCCAGGGCCAGGGGGAAATAGCCAGGCAGGAGGATATGACTATGCAGGGGCCAGGGGATATAGCTAGCCAGGCCAGGGGATATAGCAGGCAGGGCCAGGAGTATATAGCTAGGCAGGGGCCAGGGGTATATAGCTAGTCAGGGCCAGGGGGATATAGCCAGGCAGGTCAAGGGGGATATAGCCAGGCAGGGGCCAGGGGGATATAGCTAGCCAGGGCCAGGGGGATATAGCTAGGCAGGGGCCAGGGGGATATAGCCAGGCAGGGCCAGGAGTATATAGCTAGGCAGGGGCCAGGGGGATATAGCTAGCCAGGGCCAGGGGGATATAGCTAGCCAGGGCCAGGGGGATATAGCTAGCCAGGGCCAGGGGGATATAGCCAGGCAGGAGTATATAGCTAGGCAGGGGCCAGGGGGATATAGCTAGCCAGGGCCAGGGGGATATAGCTAGCCAGGGCCAGGGGGATATAGCTAGCCAGGGGGATATAGCTAGCCAGGGCCAGGGGGATATAGCATGCAGGGGCAAGGGGGTATAGCCAGGCAGGAGTATATAGCTAGGCAGGGGCCAGGGGGATATAGCTAGCCAGGGCCAGGGGGATATAGCTAGCCAGGGCCAGGGGGATATAGCTAGCCAGGGCCAGGGGGATATAGCTAGCCAGGGCCAGGGGGATATAGCTAGCCAGGGCCAGGGGGATATAGCTATCCAGGCCAGGGGATATAGCTAGCAGGGGCAAGGGGGGTATAGCCAGGCAGGAGTATATAGCTAGGCAGGGCCAGGGGGATATAGCTAGCCTAGGGCCAGGGGATATAGCTAGCCAGGCCAGGGGGATATAGCTAGCCAGGGCCAGGGGGATATAGCTAGCCAGGGCCAGGGGTATATAGCTAGCCAGGGCCAGGGGGATATAGCCAGGCAGGGCCAGGGGGATATAGCTAGGCAGGGGCAGGGGGGTATAGCCAGGCAGGAGTATATAGCTATGCAGGGGCCAGGGGGATATAGCTAGCCAGGGCCAGGGGATATAGCTAGCCAGGGCCAGGGGATATAGCTAGGCAGGGCCAGGGAGATATAGCTAGGCAGGGGCCAGGGGATATAGCTAGGCAGGGGCAAGGGGGGTATAGCCAGGCAGGAGTATATAAGCTAGGCAGGGGCCAGGGTGATATAGCCAGCCAGGGGGTATATAGCCAGGCTAGGGGCAGTAAGTAGTTAAAAAAATAAAGATCTTACTCACCTGATGTCTTTCCCCCTCTTCTCCAAGTCCGTCCGGAAGCGGCCGCTACACTCCCGGGTGCGGGCCGCGGAGCAGCGCGCGATGACGTCATCACATCGCGCGCGCCTGACCCGCGGCCTCCTGGGAGCTGAGCAGACGGGATCAATAGATCCCAGATGTCTCAGCCTCGGCTGCTGCTTGCACCGCGCGTGTTGCAGTGCGGCGGCCCGGTGATGGCTGCATGGCTGGGTCAGTGACCCGGCCGTGCAGCGAGGGGGGCCTATCGGCCCCCTGCCACAGGGGTCCGGTCGCATATGCGACCATTGCGGCCCCTGTGCGTGCGCCGGCACTCGGCGCCCGCCGGGGGGGGGGAACACCGGCCCCCTCTGCGGGTGCTCCGAGCCGGCCCTGCGGCCCGGTCCCCAGCGGCCCGCCGGGCAAGTGTCCGGTTTGCCCTCTGGGCAGTCCGGGCCTGTCCAACACTAGGTACTGTCATTCTATTCCTATCCTCTATTTTCTTTGGTAATTAGTCGAACAGTACAGATAAATAAAAAGAAAAAAACAAACCTCTATCAGATACGTGCATTGAAAAAAAAAATGCTTGGTTCCTGCAGGGATTTGAACCTAGGACCTCTATGATTGAAGGCAGAAGGGCTAACCACTCAGCTACATTGTAGCTACTCATAGCTTTTTACATAAACAGACTAAAGTGAGCACATTGTGGAGAAAGGCATGGTGATGTCAAGCCTGCTGGGTCATATGATATGCAGTTCAAACAAATCATACATGCCCCACACTGAAAGCTGAAGCAAGACAAACCAGACATGAAATGTCTTTGTAGTAAAACCCCTTTAACCATGAATTTAGATTGTGGAACCCAATGTGGACAGAGATCAATGTAAATGATGACAATCTCTGTACAGCACTGTGGAATACAACAGCACTATATAATGTTCATGAATAAAATAATTCGGGACATGTTTAGAAAGCGGCTCACCTATACTATAAGATAATGCTGGATCTTTGGTGTGGTTGGTGGAGGAAGCCAACAACGGGTTCTTTGAATTTATACAAATCCAAGCCGGATATCCAGGTGCTATCCCTATCTGGGATAGCACCTGGATATCCGGCTTGGATTTGTGTGTATGCCGCTTGGCCGGCGGTGTCCGGTACGGAGCCAGAACACAGTACGGACCCACAATTAGGAACAAGGACTAGCCCAGAAAATAGTTGAGCTCTTTTCAGATATTTGAATTTATATAGGTTTTTAGCTTCTAGATGCAAAACATCTGAACTGTTGCCATTGACTGACAATATTAGTATTGCGGTTAGGGTCACAAATCAACAAAGCAGCACTGTGTTTAGGGACTAAATTTACTTTCACAAATAGTAGCCATTTTCATATTTAAAGTCGTTGTTTACCTCCTATAAAAATAATACCAGCAGCTCCTGGGGCCCCAGGAAAAGAAAAATATATATACTCCTCTTCCTCCGGTCCCCTCTTCCTCCGGTTTCAGCGCTGACTCTCCTGTTTACATGCCATCACTTCCGAATGTTCAAGTCACTGCTACAGCTACTGATTGCCCACTAACTTACATCACCATTCAGAAGTCAACAGCTCCAAACAGTGATATAAGAAGAGGCATGTGACTGCTGCAGCCAATCTTGGCTGCACTTGAGTGCCCATTTCCCCCCAATCCCCGCATATAAACAGAAGACCAAGGAGACACGGTGCTGGAACCAGGGACAGTAGAAAGGTGACTTTAAATGTTATTACTTTATTAGGGCCCCAGGAGGTGCTAGTATTGTTTTTAAAGGAGGTGGACAACCGCTTTAAAATATTTGGCCTTAAAGAGATATTTCAATTTTATAAAATTGATGGCAAATTGCTAGGAATACCATTACATAATTATTGGTGGACATCTAACCTTTGAGACCTCACTGATCCTGAGAATAAAGGAGCCACAGAACTGCTTTAGCACTGTGTCTCCATTAGGGCATGTCCCCACGGCACGGGTTTGCGGACGGTTTTTCAGTTTGTGGTTTTGCAGACCGTCTGAAAAACCGCCGCAAACGTCACAACGGACCTCTAGAAAAACCCTCCCCTCGCCGGCCCGAAAAACGTGGAAAAAGAACTTTTCTTTTCTGGGATGGAAAAATGTGATGTCAATGTGAAGGGGGGGGGGGCTCATGTAAGAAAACCCCCCCACCCCCCCCACCCTGTGGCCTGGGGATTGCATTAAAACAGGACAAAAAGGTCATAAAAACCGATAGTTTTGTCCTCTCCCTTTTTGGGGCCCGGGGGCCTTCTGTTTTTTTCCGCAGACACATAAAGCCACTGTTCCACCCATGTCTTGAGCCCACCAGTGAAGAAAGTCGCAAAAATGTCTTAAGAAAAATGTAAAACACCACTTCCAGCTTCTGGTAATATCAATATATAAAAAAGGATATAATTAAAGACATTTGCCTTCAGCCGTCATCTTTTTTAACCAGCTGAGGCCTTTTTTTCCCTTATGGGGGGGCCCTGCAGTTTGCCTTTACAAAAAACCTTCTGGTTCAGCAAAACATGAAGTCTGGTGAGCACAGAAATGATTTGCTCCATTGAGCCCATTCTGGAAACATTTACATATAGATTTCCCCATTTTTACCTAAAGCATTTTTGATAAAAGAATAATCTAATGTGCCTTACTTCTCTATTCAGGTCTTCTAGCCACCTTATCTTTGCTGATGTTTTTCGCTTTTAAAAGGTTAGTCAAAAGTAGAACCATAATTGTTTCGGGGAGAGAATGAAAGCAAACCAAATACACAAGGTAACAAGGACACGAAAGTCACAGTGACCCTGCATATTACACATCACAGTGGAAATTAAATAAAATCGGTGAAGGGTGCAGTAAATATTCACACACACAAAATTCTGCTCTGCATAATGGCTTGTGACAAGGCCTCTGTGTGAGGGTAGAGTTTCTCATTGAAAACTACATAATGTTAGAATAAAACCAATTACTTCGGCTAACACTTTTACATCACAGTCCCATAAATGGGACCAGGATTCTGAGCATCAGAGATGAGCTCATCAATAAAAATGCATCCGTTATGAAGCCAAATTTACTAATAGTAGTAAAAATGCTGGAATACTGATCTCTATTTCAACTTTCATTGTCTTATGAAAAAATATAAGCTTGTAGGCCCCCATTCACATACATTTTCACTTTTGGTTTAGCATCCTTAAAAAAGGTTCTTCATTACTGGGGGCCCCGGGCCATTGGAAACTATACTACCCATTTGGATTACGTTTGCTCTATTTCCTGAACATATATACTTTGGTGCTGGAGATAAAAGTGTGGTCTATCAAGCTTAGAATGGGATCAGAAACTAGAGAAAACATAGTCCAAAAGAAATTACTTTTTGTTCTATAGGTGCTTAAGGCTGTTTTGACTCTGCCACAGTAACTTTTGGGAAAAAAAGGGAGTTTCACTAAAAAAAGATTACTTTCAACATAACGGGACAGTTAAATGAAGACTTTTTCTAAATACGTTGATCAACAGATTTTACTTACGTCATTAGATAATAGATATTTTATGTTCTCTGAGTGGGCACAGGTTTCAATGGTTACCCGTTTCCTAACTCTGTTATTTGATTGAGAGAAAGCTTTAAAAGGGGGAAGTCACCCCATGGAAGGACTAGCCCCCAGGCAAACTAATTATCTTTTACAAGTTTAAAAAAAGCCATTGTTTTCAGTCCTCAAAAACATAGGAGTTTGTGTTTATGAAGAGAAACCCCCCTCCCTTGTAATGTACCGGTTCGCTACTTACAGAAAATAAATTGTAATCACGCTTATAACCACTTGCACCCAAAGACACAAAGTAGTGTAAAACGTTGTATCAGTGAAACACATGGTGAGAAAACCCCTTTAATAGATACCACCATCAGAGGCTGAAAACGTGATGTGAACAGGGCGTAATAGAAAATCTATTGGTCTGCAAAATGCAGAGACGAACAGTTTTCACTGACTCATCTACAGTTTTGTTTCTAGCATCAATGAATGATTCTCAGTTAACAAAAAAAGAAAGAAAAGAGCTAACAGAATTTTGCCGTTTGTAAAAAAACGCTGTCCCTGAGAAAAAACATAGAGCATGTCAGTTTTGTTTACAGCTGGGACTCCTAAAAGACAATATGGGTTGGACTGATATAAAGTCCTGGCAAAAGAAAAAAAAAGAAACGGGGGGAAACCAATTTGTATAGCTATTTCTTTCCCAGGGAAACGGAGAATTATACATTATTTTTTGAAAAAAATTATTATGTTACCCCCATGAAAATATTCATAGTTAGACGGTTTGAATGAAGCATGTGTCCATCAATTCAAAAAAGGGTGGGGAAAATGTGGGTGAAGGAAGAAAAGGGCATTAACCCAGCCTCCCCATGGTTAATGCCTGGAAACCCACAAGGCAAGCCCCCAAATCTGCTCCGTGGAGCCCCTATCTCTGACCCCAGACCCTCCACCCCCAGATCCAAATTTTTTACATAGCTACATGCATTATTTTTCTTTAGTTCCATTGGGTATCTAAGCCTTTTCTTGAAATCTTACGTTCCTGCCATGACCGTTTCCCTCAGGCGGCTATTCCACGATTCACAGTTTTCAGTGAGAACGCTCTTTCCCCTTGGGATTGATCCTTTTTTTTCTTAGTCGAAGGGAATGTCTCTTGTCTTTTGGGGGGGCTTACTTAAATAATTTTGCCCCTATTTTTTGTGGGGGACCCATTTATATAAATTAATCATGTCCCCCCTGAAGCCATCTTTTCTCAAGACTAAATAAATAGTGTGACCCAAGATGGATTCAGGGAGTCCAAAGTCCTAATCATTTGTTTGTATAGACAGTCTTGCCTACACCAATCTGTGAAATTTCAGTTTACATGTATCAAGAGCAGGTTTTAGAATAAAAGAAGAGAACCAAAAGGTTCTCATGAGCATCAATGACACTCTTAGCACCAGTCTTAATATAAGACCTGTGATATCTCCTGACGGGTCTTTTTTTAGTAAATCCTGTTTCCTTGTAAATAAAAATTTGGAGCTTTCTTTATAATCTATGTTGGTGTTCCTTGTTATTCCTCCAGAAATGTATTACGAATCGGGCCTGGGTGTTACCACTCCCGTTTTTTAAAGGGGTGTGTGTTGTCAACCCGATTGGGGGTTTAAAATCAGTTGTGGGACACACCCCCTGACGATTTGGGAATTTCATTTTTTGGGGGCAAAAAGGGGAAATACACAATCGGGAGATCTAAGAAAGAATTGTTATTTCACACTAATATTTACTGAAATAGATACGCCAGGTGATTTTGTAGGTCTTCTTACCAGGTTTATAATTTTAAAAATCTTAGGCCTCATGTAGAAAACTGCTAGGGGTAAACTTTTACCAGTAACCAATAGAGCCCCCTTTCCCTTTTTTTGGCTATGTTCACAGGCTTAAATTTTAAACATATTTCGGCCCCTATTTTGTTGGGGGTACGCGCTCAATATGGGCAGATAAGTCCCAGTCATTCGTAACCAAGTTCTCAGAGAATATGGATTACGCCTCCCTCCCCCTTTTCACAATACGTCACGGGGGAGTAAGGGACAACAATTACTAGGGCGAAAACGTCCGCTAGAATGAAGTCTATGGGGCTGGTGGGCCGCCACGTCCCCTCCCCCCCGCCCCCCGGGGACTTGCCGAGCTCCCGAACTCCCCGTAATTGAAAATGCCGGGTGAAAAATAGCCCTTAGTGCTCTGAAAAAATGAAAGGGGGGTCCCATTGGTTGCTATTGGGCAAAAAGGGGAAAATCTAGACCTGGACAGTTTTCATACATGCACCCCTCCCCCCCGTATTAGCAGTCAGCGCCCTTACAGATCTGCTTGCAGCATTAAAATAATTAGCACATAACTTTCTAATTCTCGTAATGTTCATTGGGGAAAAAAACAAAAGCGGTTTTATTTTTTGGGCTTTTTTTAAAGTAAGCACTAAAAAAAGTAAGGTTGAGGGTTTCCCTGCGGCACATATTTTGCGCTCCCCAAAAGGCTTCAACAGCGCTTTCGGCCAGTTTCCCCATTATTTGTTTTTCCCCCCGTCGTAATTTTCCCCCAAAGAAGCGACATGTTGCGTCTTTTTACAGTATGCGGTGGGGAATACGCCGGGGAAATAAAGCATTTAAAGGTGCTATACTTTCTGTATTTGCGGGGCATTTTTGGGCGCATTGAGCGGGAAATTTCATGTGAAGTAGCCCTAAAATCGTTGGGTGTGAACAACCCATATTTAAAATGTGTAGTTTAAAACAATGTTAGATATTGCTTAAATAGATACCTGTATTCTTTTCACCTATTTGTTTAGCATGTAAGCTAATTTTGCAATGATATAGAGGACGTTATTTCCAACATGGGAACTGCACCTTTAAACTGGTCCAAGCAGCAGACTGTGCACAATATTTTGCAACGTTGTCAGCACAAAAAGGCAAGGACCCAAAATTATTACCCTGACTGGTGCAACAGCACAGTTGTATATCGTGTTTATGTCCCAGAGGCCCAAAACAAAATTTCCTAAGCGAGCAGCTCAACTGACTGGTTATAAGCTTTATTAACCCCTTACATAACCGGGTTCTTGTCAGCCTGCAAGATACACAGGGTAACAGTGTTCACTTATATCCACTACGTCCAACCTAATGATATCATGTGAATCAAGTTTTTGTAAATTTGTATTTTATCTGTTTCTGTCATATCTGTGGGAACTGGGTTAAAAGATAGAGGGCCCAGTGGCCTGGGGAAAAAAATATACAGGCAGTCCCCAGGTTACGAAAAGGGTAGGGATGGAGGTTTGTTCTGATTTACAAAAAAATTTAACTTAAAAGGGTAATTTTCAAAAGGAACTCCAGCACAAAAGGTTTTGTTTTGTTTTGGATGTGTAGGGGAAGGGTTTTTACATTTGTTTTTGCCATCGTGTCCCCTTTAAAGATTTCTTTCATTTTTTACCTTTTTTGTGTGCTGTGGCATGCTGGAAATTGTTGTTCCACAGCAATCTGCTTTGGGACAGGAACTACAAATGCCAGCATTCCCCTAAGTTCCGTTTTTACTAGGGGACAGATGTAAGTCGGAAATTTTCAAGCGAGGATGCGAAAGTGAAAATTTTTACTGCTGGGAAAAAGATTAAACCTAAAGTTGCAAATAAAGGCTAGGGAAGGCTCACGGGGGGAAAAAGGGGGGAAAACCCCCGGTGGGCCCCTAATGGAGGCTAAAGTTGTTTTTAAATGATATACATCCCCGGAAAAGGGCAAAAAAAAGCATAGAAAGGTGGAAAAAAAAAAAAGAAAAGAAATGGAGGCTGTACGTCTTTTACATAGCTGTAGGGTGGGCCCCTTAAAAATCCCCTGGTGGGCCCATAAAAACCAACTGGGGGGGCCCCCAAGGGAAAATTCAATGTGGGCCCCTAGACACCTAGTCCGACGTAAATATGTATGTAAAACATTTTAGGAAGATATGAGGCCTGGAGATACGTCTGGGAGATAAAGTAGTCATCATTATTCAGGACTTCTTGTCAATCATCCTGCTGAAGAATGCAACAGTCAGCCCAATACTACAATTGAAATAAGTGATAACAAGGAACAATACATTGTATTCCCCAAAACAGAAAAAAAATAACTTCTTACAATGTCCCTTTTAAAAATAATGCAACTTTCACAGGTGTTAATGTTTAGCTTTCTCAATGCTGTTTTCAGCTGGTGGTTTCTCAGGCACAACCCTTGACCTTCAGTGACCTTATGTTCTGTAGAACAAAAATAACTTTTCAGGTGCACCCAACAAGGGAAGCCAAATCCTCAGCCTTAGACCTCAATTTACCAAGTGCTTTAATATAAATCCAATTACGGAGCTGGAAGCCATTAAAATAAGATGATCAAAAGATGTATTCTCATTCAAGACCTATGTCCCATTTTCCAGTGTCAGAACTGAACCGGTTAACTGATGGCTTGCATGCTAAACGCTTTCTTTTTAAATTACATTCTGGAACACAGGCTTGTGTCTTTAAGAACACCCAACAACAAAAGAAACCCATAAAGAATATACAAAACTTTATTCAAAAATTACAAAATGACATCACCAACATAATATACTGTAACAATCATCACCCAGATAAAAAAATTCTAAAAAACAAGCACGGAGGTCTAGGGTCACGTAAAAATGGATAAATGAAAATATATATGCAAAGAGTAAATTAAACAACCTGCTTCCTGTATAGTATACCAAGGATAATAATGCATACGTTCAGGATCTGAAATGTTACTATACCGTGAAGGAGGTGTCCGGTGAAAAAATGCTGAACCGTGACAGCTAGACCCCCGTGCCACCCCGATGCTCGTTTCGCTAACGCTTCCTCAAGGGGGAAAATAAGATGATCAAAAGATGTATTCTCATTCAAGACCTATGTCCCATCTTCCAGTGTCAGAACTGAACCGGTTAACTGATGGCTTGTATGCTAAACGCTTTCTTTTTAAATTACATTCTGGAACACAGGCTTGTGTCTTTAAGAGACAAATGAAATATTAATAGAGAGAATATTTGCAGATCTGTCTCTTAAATGACAGTACAGAGGGGGGTTTAAACCTGCCTCCGGCGAGCCGCAGGGCCCTTCCAATCCATTTAATGCGAGAATTCTTTTTCTCCGTCTGACAGAAGCGCTGCTCCTTTCTCCAGTTCTGGAATGCTGACTTTGCTGCTGTCTCGATTGGGAAAGAAATGTTTAAGTGGAACAAACTTGTTTGTTTCACAAACACTGTTTCACCTTTCACATTTGATACTGATTCTCCCTGTCACTGTGCAATCACACAGCAGAATGCCGATCTCTGTAATACATACCAAAACCATATTTTATAGCCTTGGCCAAAACTTGTGATTTGCTTCTATGCAATTCATGGAATGGAGCCACTAAATTAGGCGCAAATTCAGAACCAATTATATATTCTACATGAGACAAGTTTGTGGGAGCGTAGAAAATCGATGATGGGATACAGAACATTCTCCAATGGCTACAATTCTTTTTTATATCTTTAAGATCTATTGGTTTTTAGATGGTTCTTGATTCATCAATATACAGACGCCTGACCAGCTCAGTGCAGGAATAAAGGCATACAGTACATAAGTGACATTTAATTAAACAGAAGCCGCTTCTCTCCATTGAACAGAGCAATACAGGAATGTATTTGGCCGCACAGATTTGCAGATGATGATTTATATATAATTTAAATATGGCTCCTGCCGTGCACTCAGCCGCGTGAATCAGGAAAGATAGGCTGGCTAGGTGGTTTATTACTCTACATTGCGTGGTCTGTTCTTCTGCGGGATGAGGGGTTAAACCTGCCCGGCCACTGGCTCAAGAAAGAAAACTGGTTTATCAGGGCTTCGGATTTAGATTACAATAAAAATAAGATATTAAATTATCATTCGCCAAGAAACATGAGATCTGTACAAACTGGATTGGTGGATGTGCCATGGCCCACGAGAGAGGGCACTATTTTATGGAAATGTAGTATTGCATGCCCGAGCAAGAGCTGTTTACTATGACTCAAAGGAGGTTTCTAAGCAAGAGATCCATCATGTGATCAATGTAACCTATTACAGCAGGGGTGAAAACTTTTTTTTCACTGAGGGATACATTCGCACCAGGATGACACTCAGAGGGCCATTGGAGGGCTATAGAGTGTGGCTAGGATGCCTGGATAGGGCTATCACAGCTGTACTACTGCCTGTGAGTTGCTAAATAGAGTGGTGCGGAGGTGTGAACCAGAGGTCCAAATTCAAGATGTCCCCTGCACCCTGTCTTAGCCCTGCCATTTCCTCCAAGTGGAGAGTTGGTCTTTCTATGGCCAGACCTTGTCCATCTCTGCTTGCTGTATCTACACTCTCACGGGCCACAAAAAAAGTATTGTAGTGGGCCTTAAGTTTGACACCTGTAATAAAGCATATGGATGGTGGTTGCCCTTGTGAGATAACCAAGGCTGTGAAGATGGAGTGGGAGTCGCGGAGTCGATGTCCATTTTAGTGGAGTCGGAGTCGTCGTCAAATGGACCAACTCCAACAATATATAATAAATTGATAGAGTTATTCAATGCAGTGCCGAGAGCAAGATGAATTGGGTCTTGCCAGTTCTACTGCTCCCATATCTTCAGCGTCCGATGAGGAGTTTAATTTTGAAAAGTATTTGGATGACATGGAGCAGGCAAAGTGTTGCCACAGGGGAAAATATTCCGCTCCCATAGCAAACAGATTGACCAGATTTCAGAATTTTTTTTCACTTGTTCTCAAAGAAGAAGAAGAGTTTAACCATTCATCAAAACTGACTGTGCATGAGGTAATTCCTTTACACCCTAAAATTGTCAGAGATGTTGCCCATGTGATCACCGCTTTGCTACCAACCCAAGCTCGTGTAGAGAGACCGTTCTCTAGCCTGAAAATAATGAGATCAAATTTGAGGGCATCTAGGAAGGAGGATCTGATGGAGGTGATACTATTTCTCAGAACAAATACATGGACTCACTGCACAAATGTTATTCAGAAGTTTTTTGTATTCTAAAGTTGTAATCCATTACTATATGTTCTACCTAAGTAGCTTGACTATTGTATCATGAGGTGATAAAAAGCCTGATGTTACCATTTTACTACAGTAAAGTTGTCCCTTAAACATGCGCCATGTATGAGGGAGTCAGAGCTAAGGAAATTTAGGAGTCGGAGTTGGAGCTTTGGCTTACCGACTCCACAGCCCTGGGAGGCAATGCTTTTAGGGTATATTTACACATGGAGCATGTACTGTGGAATTTTTGCAATGGCTTTGCATCCACATGGTATAACAGTAGCAGCAACATGGATGAGATATTAAGAAATCAGACAAATTAACTGAAGCACATGTCAATTTATGCTGCATATTAACTGTGGATTTATTGCAGATCAAAAGTCAGGAAGCCACAATTATTTGTGAATCCATATAGATTTACCTGTGGTCTTTACTGCAAATTTCAAATAGAATTTTTGGGCAACATGTATGTAACTTGGGGCTGAAACACCAATTCTAAATCGATATAGAGGAGTGTATAATACGACAGTATGAATGAAAGTGTTATGTGCTTTGTATGGCAGTTTTGCACCAAATTTTTGGCATAGGAGCCTTCATACATGTCGCCTTTTATGTTTTGTAACATTGACATATTCCGTTCCAAAATCGATTTGGCATGCATGTTCTGTTGTGGATTTACCTGCAGAAATGCTGTAGATGTTCTCCCTGAAGAATATCTGTAGCATTTACATCCAATGTCAAAGCATTTCTAAAGCTGTGGTAAACCTAAAAACCGTTCAGCTAAGTAATATGCTAGTCACTGATTAACATGCACATTGGGCCCAGAATTCACACCCTTTTAATGGAATGGGAAAACTAAGTGAATATATGCTCTTTATCTTGTGGGAAATAATTAGATATATCAGGAAATGTCAATTATCTAAATCATTTTTATCCCACATAAGCATCTCACAGTAAGTCTGTGCACCCAATACATATACGGGTTCGTCAATATATCAAATGACAAAATACTCATCGGACTCCGAATCAGACTCCGATTAGTATTTGAACAGTATTTTACACTGAATTGTTGATTTTTGATGCATTTGGATCCAGTTTTTCAATTGTTTTTATCAGACAGTCCATCTATTTTTTTACTCGCAAAAAAATGTGCCAAAAGAAACTACAACAAAGCTTTCTGGTCATTTTTCATGCTATCCTATTGACTTAGTAAATTTTACACAGTTTTCCAGGCGAAATATGGCGGAAGAATGAACATATTTCAAGTTTTTGGAAAAAACTATGATTTTGAAATCTGACCTCAGTAAATCCGAGTGGTATAGACTACAACTCGGATTTTCTACTGAGGTGTAGGGGGATGGTTTAACAGTCGGTTTTTGATGTTTTTTTTTTTTTTAAAATCCGATTCCATGTCAAAAAACAACTATAAATCCTTGCCATGTAGACGAGTTCTTAGTTTGTCAGAATCTGCAAAAGAAACCCTAGTGACTGATGTAGTTCTACATTGTTAAGTAAAATTTTCTTTCTTTTGGGCGTCCCACTTGCGATGGGACCAGAATAAGCAGCAGCTTACAATAACATTTTTGCAAAAAATTGCATAAAAAAAGTCCAGAAAGTAGGTGTTTTGACCATTTTTCTACATCAGATCCTCTTGGAAAATGCCATTTGATGCCATGCTAAATTTTTAGTTCAGGTGTGCAGAGAAGCCATCAAGGCAGTATTGGCAGTACTCCTGTCAGAGGCTCTTATCCATTTTTTTTAAAAAGGTATCCGCTGATAAGATGCAAAATAGGAACTGCTAATGGGCAGGGGGCTCAAGATGCTATAGCTGTAGAGGGCGCAGAAATAAATGATGAGCTTCTGCAATGAGCCCTGAACTACATTTACCATACTGCCATACGTCTGGTGTACAAGCGTCTTTACCCATTTCCCTCAAGTATGCAATTCAGATATCCCACCTATGTATAGAATGTCAGGTATGATAACACGTACACTGGGGTTGGAATGCATCACATGCTATGTATGGCATGTGATCTATTGCTAGACTGAAAGATGAATGATAAGGTCATGTGAACTACTACTGAAGCAGTAGATCTGGACCAAAATCAAAAAACATACTCATGGGAAGGTTGATTTAATGGCCGTTCACATGGCACAGTGCAAATACCCGTCGGAAATCCCAACCGGCATTTGCAATGTTTCCAGGCCATGCACATGGCCGCCGGGGGATGGCTTTTCTCTGCGGTTTGCGGAGAAAAGCCCTTCCCCTTCACATAGACATGTTCATATTCCACCCGAAAACCGAGCAGAAGAATGAACATGTTCTATGTTTTACGGACTGACAGCGGTCTAAAATACCATCCAGCGGAAAACCCGTGCAGTAGGTTTTCCATAGAGGTCCATAATAAAAGTTATCACCCGGTTTGCAGACCGTTTTTAAAATCGAAAACAGTCTGAAAAACCGTGCAGTGGGGACAAGCCTCAAAGGGGTTGTCTCACTACATTGATTCATCTTACCTCAGTCCTGTTTTCTTGGTTTCACTTTGAATTCAGGGGTGTGTTTACTGGCTTCTACTAGGCTGCTGTAGAAGCCAGGTCTGTAGCTATAGCAACCAGTGCTGGCAGCCTATCAGGAGAGATCAAAAAGGTCTGTAGCTATAGCGACCTGAGAAGCTGATGCAGCCCATACAAGAGAAGATATCTAGGAATAGGTAGATACTGTTAATGGACACATATTGCAAAGTGACTTGTTTTTGCAAGATCTTTAACATAAAAAGCAATCCTTGTAGTGAGACAACCCCTTTAAGATTATGAACAAAATAATGAATGAAAAGTAAATCCTCAAAAAAACCTTTAATTACAGTATACAGATTAATACTGAGGAAAGTATAACTGTATCAGCAACAGCCAAGTGGTTAGCCACATCTCAGTCACGTTGCTGCTACTTTGTTGCATAAAATAAAGCCATTACCATCACACGTTAATATTTAATGTATTTCTTTCTCCTTGGCCTGATTTATGGTGAAGTTACATGTGCTATGATTACAGGGAGCTAAATAATATCATAGGTACTTATTTCAAACAGTTTAACCTTCATTAGTAGATGCCTGTTGCAGGCTGGTAATAGATGTACTGTAATTCCCAGACACGTGATGAACAGACATTACAATCAAGCCTCTTTACACAGGAGTTAATCTGCATTATAAACCCAGCTTGACCCAAACTTTTATATTTATACCATAGCAATTGATCCCTAAATCAGGGCAATGATTTACCTAAAAAAATGCGAGGGGCATGGGAATGGAGCAATATATTATTTATTAACTAGCAAGGCACTCTTTTTATAGAAGACATAATTAACATATGTATGCGGTCTGTATTGACGGCATATACCCTATTTGACATGTTAGGAGTTAAAAGAAACACATAATAAAGAGAGAAGGATAAGGAGTGAAATCACCCAGAATTTAGACAAAGGAAGCTGTATTAAAATAGAGGCCTATTGAAATAAGTGAAAAGGGCCTTATCAGACCCTGTCATATCTCTCACTGAGCTGGTGCCACTGGATATGGAAGACTGTTTCAGCTGAAAGCCTCAGTGCTGCATTTATCCAGCTTAACCACTTAAAGAAACGAAAAACTAAACAAAAATATATCATATACGGAATGGAAGCTAAAAAGTTTTTGTGTTGCTGCTGTTGTCTTCCCATCTTTTACATTTAACTATGTTATATGTAGGGGGGTCCCCACAGTGCTAAATTTTTAGTAGTCTATTTTCTCTTTAGTCAGTCAAGTCATGTTCACACAGGGTAGATTTTTTTTTCTATGTTTTACCACAGCAAAAATGTGTAATGTTAGTTAATGGGAATGTAAGAATTCTGTCATCTATTTTAATTCATGATTCCTGTTGTAGTTTATAAAGAATATAGACCCATATATAAGTTACATTATAGTAACTCATTTTCCAGTTATACCTTTGAGGGTCATACAAGGTTTTTTATTGGAGGAATTTTGGGTGGTTTCTAAAGAATGTAGGACCATGCCTAATTTAAAATGAGTATTTTAATAATATTTGTATCATAGCATATTATTCAAAAAACAGCTACATAAAGAAACAAAAATACAAAACAGATGAATCCAAATAAAAACATCTTATTAACTTTTTTCCCCACTTACACTTTCCAGGCTCCAGCTCCTTGTTTAAACATACAAGGTGCTTTACTGGAGGATTCTAGGTTGTTTCTAAAGAGTATAGGCCCATACATCATTTAGAATAAATATTAGTAGAGTAGATCATAACAGGATATTATAAAACAACTACATAAAGAAAAATAAATGACAAAATAAAACAGAGGAGTCCAAATAAAAACATGAACTTATTTTCCACTTACACTTTCGAGGCTCCAGTCCCTTGTTTGAACATACAAGGTGCTTTACTGGAGGATTCTGGGTTCTTTGAAGACAGGCCAACATGGTTACAGGGACTTATGGTCACCTAGGCAGATGGTCACACTGTAAGAAGACATTAATAACATTAGTTAATACACTTCTGACCGGATTAGGTAGAACAGTACTGTAATCATACTCCATTCTTCAATATGAAGGGAAAATAAAAAACAGAACAGTAGCAGCCTAGAAACATTCATCTTTAAAACATAGGCTCTTCCCTGAAAATTAGGAGCGGCTGGCAATTATGTGGCTGCAAATTGAAATCCCACAATATGAAGTACTAGACTGTAGCAACATGATCTGTTGACAGGAAAAGTCTGCTGCATGTTATTCACAGCAAGGGTAGATTGCAGCCATCTACATCTGTGACTGTGAAAAGCCCTCTGTTACTTGCCACATCAATTATGTGGCTGCAATAAAGTCATCTATATTATAAGAAAAAGCAGTTAAAATATTAACACAGGCAAGAAACGTCTTATGGTATTGGAATATATTAAAGCTTGTTGCTCACTCTAGGAGGCAATTGTGCATATTATAAATCATGTTCTTCTAAAACCTATTCTCGCTAGTAAATAAGTCCAAAGGCCTTGTCTTCCAAATTCTTAAAGGGAACTTGTCAAACTGAAAATGCTATCTGATCTGCCGGTAGCATGTTAGAGAAAGAAGAGCTGAGCAGATTGATCTATAGTTCTGTGGGGTAAGATATAGGAAAACTTGTAGGCAGTCTTATCAGTGATTAACAGCCATTTCTCTATGCACACTCACACCAGAAATGGTTAACAATTACTAAAAGCACCGTCTAGTGGACTCCTTAACCCTGAGTAAGCATGGATTTATATCAATAAAATACAAGTTATCCTCTATCTTTCCCCACAAAACTATGGGCCACATGTATGAAAACGGTCTAGGTCTAAAATTCACTTTCATGCCCATAGCAACCAATCAGAGCTTCCCTTTCATTCCATATAGTGCTCTGGAAAAATAAGAGGGGCGTTCCGATTGCTTGCAATGGGCAATATAGGGAATTTCAGACCTAGACAGTTTTCATACATGTGGCCCAGCTTTCCTGCTATAACATGCTACTAGTAGATCAGATAGCATGTTTAATGTGACAGGTTCCCCTTTAAGAGTCTGTTCAGGCATATCTTACCAGTGTTTTCCCATCTCACACATTTATGGCATATCAGTAGGATATGTCATAAATGTGTTAAAGGTGTGGGCCCCAGAGGTGCGAACCACACCTATGTCAAGTACGGGCCCTCGAAAGACTCCATTAAAAAAAGAGGTGATGGAAACTGTCTTATTTATTTCAATGGCTATATTTGGAAGATCTTCTGAAATAAATGGTAGAGTTCCCACTACCTCTCCGTCCTCTACGAAGACTTTTAGGGAACTCATTCTAAATATAAGTGTGGGTCCCAATAGTGAGACACACACTTATCACATATTTATGGCCTATTCCGTCAATAAGACATACATATATACGATGGAAAAGCCCCTCTAACTAATATTTCAGTTTATAGTACGACTGGATAAACAACCAATATGGCTGCAATTACAGCTATTACAATACAATGATATGCGTCCCTCTACTGTGTGAAAAACTATGGGAAAGCTGTGTGATGGCATATGGAGGGACAGAAAGGGCCTTTAAGCTTCTATATGGACAATATTATAGCTATTTACTTACATGTAAGGTGCTAAAAATATCATCAGCATGTGCAATGTATCTAAAAGTCTGGTGTCAGTATATCAGAACTACTACTGTGCTGTGGAATATATTCAAATACTTATGCACATGCTATTTTAGGGCACGTCCACATGACAAGGTCTTCAGATGGATTTTCAGATGGTTTTTGGATTTGAAAAGTCATGAAAACCAACTGTCAACCATCCACGTAGACTTTGATAGAATATCTGTTCAGTAGTTTACACTGAATGGATTTTCAGCCAGACGGATTTTTACACCGCCGGAACATGTACAATATTCTGTCTGGTTTTTGGGCGGAATGTGTGCATTTCAATGGTTGAGGAGGACATTCGCAAACCATGGACAGAACCGTCTCCCAAAACCATGCAAGACACGACAAAATACCGGTAGGATTCTTAAAACAGATTCCGACCAGTACTTTGTCTATGCCGTGTGGCTGTACCCTTAGGACATGTCCCACCCGGTTTTACAGACGGTTTTCGGTTTTGAAAGCTGTCTGTAAACAAGGTGTCAACCTTTTACACGCACTTCAATGGAAAATCCGTGCAGCAGTCCCCACTGCACGGATTTTCCGCCGGACAGTTTTTCTTGACTGCCGGTGGTCCGAAAAACATAGAACATTCTAACGCCCGGTTTTCAGAAGGAACATGAACAGGTTGGCACAAAGGGACAAAAGCCATCTCCCTGCCTGCCGTGTACATGGCCCCTTAATGTAGTTTTCTGGATACTGTCTGTAAGTATAAAAAGTAGAGCATTATCTAAGATATATTGAACTTTACTTTTTTTTTTCGTTTTTGCCATCAAAACCTTATGTATAAAAAGAACCTTATAGATGATTTATTTAATTCTGTCTAGTGTAGTCACCATATGTTGTCTGTAGTAAAATTGGATTTCATCCTATGTACGACACTGGAGAATACACGTAATGGGTAATTTATAAAATGTAAATAATTAAGAATTATCTAAAAATGTTCTTGGCTTCATTTGCAGTTATAAGTTGTAAGATTTTGTTAAATTTAGAGACTAGGAACTTTGTATACGTTAAAAGGGTTTCTGTCAAATTTGTATTTAATGGGATTTTTTTGCCCCAAAATGCAAAATTTTCCCTAATTGTAGCCATAACTTGTTCATAAATGAAATTCAGTAATTAATTTTTTTATTGGGGTCCTATAAGATTAATGTCACCAAGTTTTCCCATCTATTCCCTACCGGTTAGAACTGGCATAACCCTGAGCAATTTACTTTTAAGTAAACATTTAAAGACTTGAGTAATTGTAGATAAACACTCCTAGGAATCAGTAGGAGGGCATGTGATCTTTAAGTTCTTGTATCTGCAACAAATATATTCTAAAGTGCACTCCTGTGAAAAGGTTAATGAGAGAATAAAATAAGGGAGGCCTTGGTGCAACGAAGAAAACACTGCTGTGTCCAATTATTAAAAACTCCACATAACGTAAAGTCAATAATGTTAAATCCTGTATTCTTTAAAAGGGGGCTTCAATGGAGGGGAAATTCAAGGTTTTACAAAAACACAAAATAAAAAACATTTTAGGTTTTTCATGCGAAATTCCCTATTATATTACAGCTGACATGCAGAGGGGCACAGTTTTTGTGCCATGTCTACACAGCACAGGCTTTTGGTCAGTTTTTCGGTGGACTGAGTAGTTAGAATGTACCGAAAATCCGACCTGTGCTCTATAGACAGCAATAAAAAAAAAATCTGTACTGTAGTCCACATAGCACAGAATTTTTCCGACTGGTTTTGAAAAAACCCCGCGAATTCCACCGCATTGCCGTCAGATTCCTGTATATTCAATGTACAGTGCCAACGGCAAATCCAAAACCGACGGCTAAAAAACCGCGGTGTGGCGAAGTTAAAATACCGCCGGATTTTGGATGGTATTTTAACTTAGCCATGTAGACAGTCTTATATTGTAACCCATGTAGGTCATCACTGAAGAACACTCCAAAAATGGTCCCTATGTTCATAACATTTTTTTATCGCATGGATTTAAATTGGGTGCATCTAAGTTGCTACACCCAATTTAATATATGGAGAAGATACCTCAAGTTTTCCCATCTTCCAAGATGGCTGATATACATCCCCAGATTTTAAAAGTGAGCAAAACATTCAGGTTTGTAAATGTATTGCTTAAACTAGATACCTATTTCCCCAAATAAAACAGTGTCTTATATTAATTTTTTTTCCCAAAATTATTTTTGGGGGGTGTCTTTTCCTCCATGAACAAAAATTCACATTTTTTGTTGAACAAAAAAAACAAAATTTATTAATATCTGTAGTGATTTCATCACAGCATCAACAAAGCAGCCAACTCGAAATTATTAAAAAATGCACTATCTTATTTTTCGGGGATGTCTTAATTTTGGGGAAACAGGGTATGTGTGTCTATATAGAATCACAAGTGCTTATATTATTTAGGCAGCAAATTTTTCCCATTATAACAGGAAGGGAGGAATAAAAAAAAACACACACCCAAAGTGAACTATTAGCCCAGGTATATATATATAAAATTTTTAAAATATATATAATATAAATAAATTTTTTTAATTTATATATAATATATTATATATTCAAAATATTTAAAAACACACACACCACATATACATCCATATACCCACCGGGCCCTTATTTGGTAATGTAAAAAGCTCTTAACACTTAATTTCAAACACCAATCACTGCCGGAACTCAGTGCATTTAGGCATGTAGCATGGTCAAGCAATTCCCAGTTAAAAACCGAGCATCGTTGGGGAAAAAAGGGTGTTTGAGTCCTTTGAACGTGGCAGGGTTGTTGGTGCCAGAAGGGTGGTCTGGTATTTCAGAAACCGATCTCCGGGGATTTTCACGCACAACCACTCTGGGGTTTACAGAGAAGGCCCCGAAAAAAAAAAAACATCCATGAGCGGCAGCCCTGTGGGGGAAATCCCTTTGTTGATCCCAGGTCAAGGGGAAAGGCAGACTGGTTAGCTGATTTGAAAGGCAAAGTGACTCAAATTGACACCCCTTAAACAAGGTAGGAGAAGACATCTCTAAAGCACAGTACGGCAAAAATTTAAAGGCATTTGGGGCCCTACAGCAGCAAAAAGGGCCCACCCGGGGTCCCCCTCCTTTCAGTAAGAACGGAAAAACTGAGGCTAAAATTTTTGCCAAGCTATCAAAAATTGGGGGACATTTAAAAGTTTGGGGAAAAAAACGTTGGGGGAAATTTTTTTGGCGTTTCAAAACCAAAAACCAAAAAAAGCGGATCCATCCGGGCCTTGTTTAAAGGGTTAAAGGCTGGTGGTGGGGGTTTGTTTTGGTGTGGGGAATATTTTCTTGGAAATTTTTGGGGCCCCCCTTTTGGTCCCAAATTTGAGCATCTTTTGAAACCCCTTTTGTGGAATCTTTCCACGAAGAATTGAGGAAAGTTCTGAAGGAAAAAGGGGGCCCAACCCGTTATTTGGGGGGGCCCCTGGTGAAACCAAATTTAAAGTGAGGTGATGTTATATTTAATATATTTTATATTTTTTTTTATAATATATATTTTTTATATAATTTATATATATTTTATATATAAAAATACAACAAAAACAAAACAAAAAACAGTTCCCGGGATGTTAAAAAGCTTCTTGTTTATTTTTCCTTAAAAAAATAAAGAAACTTTATCAACTTAAATAGGTTTTAAATCAGAAGCATGTTAGACACAAGGTTACTGACTGTGTCAATTATTTTTTGGGGTTGAACCATAACTGGGGGAAATTCTCAGTTGCAAAAAAGTACATGAATGGCTTCTTGATCAGACATTTTAGATTTATGGATCTTACAAAAGTAAAACTCTGAATCAGTGAAATATAGACAGAATGTTCTCACAAAAATTGGGTAATTTTAATAGAAAGGGGAAAAAATGTAAAGGAAACAATGACAGGGCCTCCCATAAACAGCTGTATTTCATTTTGGGAAAATTGTGTACGGGGACAGTTGAATGTAAAGTTTCATTAAATGAACACTATTTTTGTCCCCAAAATCTTTTTTTTTTTTAAATAAGTTTTTTCCTTTTTAAAATTTAGGGTAGTAAAAGAATTTTATTCGAAATTGGGTCAAAAAAGAAATTTTTTTTAAAAAAAAAAGGGGGAAAAAAATAAAAAAAAATTATTGAGTAATTTTAGTTTTAAATTTTCGGGTTTTTTAAAAATTCCCTCTGTAGGGTCCAATCTTGGTCAGGTAAAAACAATTGTTCTTTTTGTATGTTCAGTTTAAAAAGGGGGGATTGCTCAAAATCATTTTTTGGTTTAAGGCCCAAGATGCAAGTTCTTTGGTAAAGTCTGTGACACAAATGATTTCAGAAGGGAGGGACCTTATACCCCTTTGGCAAAAATGAAAACCCTTTTCACTTTTCAAAAAATATGTAAAACATCTGTCTTTTTCATAAAAAATTTGACAATGTGATTAAATCGGGTTTGTTTAGGGTCGGTACTGGGTTTTTTTAAAAATTATTAAAAAAATTTGGGACCCACGGGGTTTTAAAATAAACGGGGGACCAAATTTTCCACTAAGTACAAGTATTTATGTTTTTGAGAAGTACCATGTTTACAGTCATTAAAGGGGTTTTCCCACAAAAGAAAAATTGAATTGGGAAGTTTGAAATAAAATTTGCAAACATTTTCACCTTTTTCTTTAAATATTAAAAATTCTGCACCGTTTTTGTTTTAGCTGCTTTTTTTGGTGATCCTTTGTTTAAAATTTGCTCCGGGGGAACGACCAGGGTTGAGGCTCCTCGGCCCAGGTGAATGCTCGACTTTCCTTCCCCTTCTCAGGAGCTACTGAGTTTTTCAAACCCCGGTGTTCATTTTTCCCCCTTTCCTCTGTGCCCCTTAAAGTAATTATTTCAAACTTTTGCAATAAAAAAAAAAGAAAAAATAAGGGTATGTGCATTGTTTAAAAGAAAAAAAAAATCCAATTTTTTTTTTCCCCTACAGGGTTTTAAACCCTAGGACCCTTGTGTTTGAAGAAAAAAATTTTTACCTTTGGCTACTCCGTTTTTAAATTTAAACAGATTTTTTCTTTGGGCTAGATTTGGGGAAAGGCCTGGCCGAGGTAATCCTGCTGGGTCACATGATCTCCCAATTTTATAAAATCACACACGTCCCCTTGGGGGAGTAAACAGGTGAAGGCGGGGAATGAAAGGAGGTATAAAATTTTAGATGGGGAAAAAAACCCCTTTAAGTTTTGCTTCTTTTCTGCATTTTTTTTGGGCTTTTGCCCTCTGCAGGCTCTGTCTCAAATTTGTCAGTTTTTTTCCCTCCCCGGTAGCAGCTTCCTCCTTACTTCCCCTCATCAAGGGACTTCTAGGGGTTTTGCAAAAATTTGATCTCCCCGTGAGTGATAATCTTTTCATAGCTCTAAAATGGTTTTTTTAGGGCGGGAAAAGAGCCTTTTGGGTTTTCTTTTTTGGGGACATTTTCACTTTTTCCCTACTTAAGGCATAAAAAGTCTTAATTGGTTTATTTTCATTTAAATTTTTTAAATTATTTTCCACGGGCGATAAAAGATTGTGTTTTCCTTTGGGTTTCCCTGGTAAAATTTCGAGATTTGTCTTTCTGTATGTTGTTGTAGGTGGCAAAAAAAGGGTATGCAGGGGAAAACCCCCAGTAAAACATGGGGAAAAACAAAACAAACGCCTTACTGTTTTTTATTAGATGGGATTTGAACCCAAGACCCCAGTCCCGCAAAGCTCCAGTGCTAACATTTAACCAAATTTTTCCCTCCCCGGGAAAAAACTACTTCTTTTCCCATAGTTTTAAAAAAAAAACAAAACCCGGAAAATTTTGGGGAACTATGGTCTATTTTGGGGCCATCAAAAGGGGTTTGGGGGAAAGAACATATTTGTACCCCCAATTCTGTCCCACAAAAAAAAGGGGCCATACGGCCGAAAAACTTTGAAAAGGGAAAGTAACAAGATGGCAGGAATAAAATGGGTCAGCAGGGGGTTTGTCCTAGTAATTTTAGATCTGTTAAAAATTTTTGTTGAATTTTGCTCGTACTTTAGATTTTTGTAAAATTTTTTGAGAAGACGTCCCAAAATTTAAAAGGTCTTTTAAAAGCCTTTTTATATTTAAACCCCTTAAAAGGGAAATGCCATGGAGTTTATGCCTTATAGAAAAGCCAATGGGGAAAATTAAATTTCTTTTTAAAATACCAAAATCCGGGGGTATGCTGCAATTTAAATAATAAAAAAACAGGGTTTCCCAAAAATGCCAAAAAAAAATGTCTCAAATTTAAAAGCACATTTTTTCTTTTGGGTTTATTTTTTTTTTAATGTAAAATCTGCAAAAAAAAATTTGTTAAAAAAATACATTTTCCCAAAAATTAAAAAGTACGGGGTGTAAAACCCAGCCAAAATTTCAGTATAGATGTTGATTTCTTTTCGGTAGTCTTTCCATTGTTATTCCATATTTTACGGGAAAAAATTGTCTAGGGGAATTGCCCAGTAGTATAATGTTTTCCCGGGGTGTTAGCCATAAAAAAGTAGTAAAAAGAGTAAAAAAAATTC
>JAODAL010018947.1:0-73351 GCA_025379985.1 Phyllomedusa bahiana | reverse complement strand
GGCTGTTTTTGTGAGAAAGAGGATCCGCGCCATCTTTTTTTGCTGCTATCACTGCAGGGTGAAGATGTCGCGTGGGGACTCTGTTGGAAAAGGAAGGCTTTGCAGGAGAGCAGGGGCTTTTTTTGGAGCTTATTAACTCCAGTGTGCGTTAGTGGGGGACCCTTTGAATAGTGAGGCTGAAAATAAGAGTTTGGGCCGTGTTTCCTACCATGTGAAAACAGAACAGGAAGACACCCAAACTGCTTCAATGAGAGAACGCTCTATTTGGGGTAGTTAAGGGGGAAAAAGATTTAGCCCCCAAATTTGGCAAGTTTCCCCAAAAAAGATAAAGAGGCGTAACTGAAAAATTTAGGTGCCTCAATATGAGGGGGAAAAAAGAGAAAATACTTTGTGTGATTGGAAAAGAATTTTTTGATATTAGGGTGGAAAAATAAGTATTTGGACTAAAAACAAGCAAGTTTTTGGTCTAATACTGTAACTTCTTCTTTAAAGGCCCCTCTGTCTCCACTATTCCCTGTAGAAGGGCACCTTTTGAATTGTTATCAGTATAAAATATCCCTGTCCCACAAACAGTCACCCCCAAAACCCACTATGGTAAAGCCCAAAGGCTGCGGGGAACCAGAAAAAAATATAGCCTGCACCGGTGGGAAGGCTGAATCTGAATAGGAAAAGGGCTTGGTGTAAAGAAATCAACTGTGGCTCATTGATTTTCACCCCGAGCATAACGGGGGGAAAAAGGACATGTGTTAAATCCCCTGCCTTTTAAATACATTCGGGGAAAAGGGATGAATTGGGGGCTCATGGGGCTATTGCAGTGCACTTAGTCGAAATACGCCCAGCAATTCGCCGTGGAACAGGGGCGTGTACGGGGGTGCAGCGGTAGCGTCGCTCCCACCCTGGGTTTAAGGGGCCCAAAAACCCCTTCCTAATAAGAAAAACCACACAGTTTGTAAATGTTGCATGGTAACAAAGGGGGCCCCCTTTCATTTTTGATAGGGCCCCAAAAGCTTGAATTACGCTCGGTTTGAAAAAAACCTTACATTCTTGGTGGCTCCCGCTCATGCTTGTCCCTATTAAGTCTCTGGTTAGATTGTAAAACCAAAACCCGTGGTAGCAGCAGTGATGCAGTATAAAAGCTGTGTGGCCCCGCATTGTGATGGTTACAGCGGCCCGGCCAACTTTTAGCAAACCCCCCTGGCCCGTTTGGACCCCCCCGTCTTCCCGTCAAATGATGAAAGGGTTTTGATTTATTCAAATTTGATCAGAATAAATTTTTTGAAATTACGTGTCTTTAAAGGCTTTAGGCGTGTCCTTAATTCAGGGGTTATGTCAAAAATCCCAAACAGTGAAAGCGTGGTACAATCGTACCCATAACTGGACTTGGTTTCTAAAAATTGATTCATTAAAAAAAATTTAGAAAATGTGACTCCTTGTTTACTTTATACTAGATACAATGTTTTCTCGTATGGATTTTTGGGTAAACCCGTCCCTTTTTTCTTCGTTAAGCAAAAAAGTTGTCCTAAACAAATGGTGTGATTTAAGAAAAAATGTTTTTAGGGGTCGCATTTAAATTGTCAGGAACAGTTGTTTTAAAAAGATTTGTCAACAACAAGGCTGCGTAAATTAAAAAGGATGCCCTTTTTTCAATTATTAACGTTTCATTTAAATTTTTTTCTGGCCAGTGATGGTGGGCATAATGTGAGTGCATTTGACCAAACACAAGGCCATACTTCAGCAAAATGGTCAACAATAGTTAAACCTAGTAGGCAAAATAAGCCCCAGTGTATTTGGGAGATACAGCGTCCCCGATAACCAATGTCAGTAGCTCACACACCCAACCCAGGGCAACTGAATAAAAAAAATGCCGTTGGATAAGTACCCCGTTCAACCAGTTTTCGAAAAGCCATAATATAATACAGGGGGGACTGCACAAATGCAAGAATCTGGTTAAAAAGCCATCACAACTTTTATGAAAGATTTTTGGGGGGTTGGGAAAAATTTTTGACATAGATAGGGAAAAAACAAAGAGTGTATGTTTCAGTTACAGTGGTGCCATGCTGGCTTTGCTATGATGCCCTTTTTATTGGATTGGGGACTGCCCGCCCCATTTTTAAATGCCCAAAACCCAAAAATTAACACCCCTTTACCCAGCATTTTAGGAGGAAAAAATTACAAAGGAAATTTTCCCTGTTTCCCCGTGTAAGACACCCGATAATAAAAATAGCGGTGTCTTGGGAGGTCCCTAATGTAAGAGTACCCCCAAAATAGAGTAGCGCGGCCCGTGCGCATGCCCGGGGGAAGGGCGCGGAGGCCGGGGCAGCGAGGAGGGGCGCAGGGGGAGACGGGAGCGGGGAGCCAGGTAAGTGTTTTTCTCCCTTTACAGCTGGCCCTATATGTTTTAACCGGGGGGCCCCTTTTCCCTGCCTAAAATTTCCCCTTTTCCTGTCTACGGGCTGGCCCTATCCTGCCTACAGGGGCCCCTATACCTGCCCGGGGAAACCCCCAAGCTGGCCCTATACCTGTTACAGCTGGCCCAAAACCCTGCCTACACCCGCCCCTATACCTTTTAAACGGGGGGCCCCTTTTCCCTGCCCTATATAAGAATACCCGAAAGAAAAGAATATGGGCCCCTTTTGGGGAAAAAAGAATGAAAAGACGTGCCCTTACTTTGGGGGAAAACCCGGTATATAAAATATAAAAGTTTTAGTTGATACAGGGGCCCATTACTTTTTGTGGGTCCCTGCACTAACAATTTACAGAAAAAAATCACACAAAATGGGACTTTTACTCAAAAAAAAAAAAGCCTCCTTACAGCTCTTGGTGGAAAAAAGGGGACTAAACCCAGAAAGGGGGGCAATATAAACCTCAAACCTTTGCCCTAAAACATGAAGGAGCTTCTTATACGAGCTATTCAGCTCATATTCAACCCATCCAAGAGAGAGAAAAACAACCTCTACCCCGTAAAATTTTTCCTTTTGTTTTCCCCTTGTTTTCCAGGAATTGTATTTTTTACCCTTGGATTTGTGTGGTTTTTTCCCTTCTAAACTTCTTTTCCCTTAGGTCTCAACAATTTATATTGTCTTTACAAGATTAAAATTTTTCTTGTTGAATCATCAAGGATGACTCAGAAAAAGGACAAGGATGGCGCGAGTATATTAAAATTTACCTGAGTAATCTTTTCCGTGATGGAGAGGGAAAGTTCTGATGATGTCCATAAAAATCATTCTTATCTATGGGAATAGCAGATGATATGACTGGAGAGGGGGAGGGGGATCTGATGATGTTTATATTACATCAAATTTTTATCTTTGGTAATTTAAAAGATGATTGATGGAGAGGGGAGGGGGGATCTGATGATGTCACATTACATCATTCTTATTATGGGGAATAACGATGATATGGGGGAGAGGTGAGGATTTCTGATGATGTCCCCAAATTTCATCATTCTTATCTTTTTGGTAATAACAGATGATATTTAATGGAGAGGGGGGAGATTCTGTGATTTTCACATTACATCATTCTTATCTTTGGTAAAAACAGATGATATGACTGGAGAGGGGAAAGATTCTGATGATGTCACATAACATCATTCTTATCTATGGTAATAACAGATGATATGACTGGAGAGGGGAGAGATTCTGATGATGTCACATTACATCATTCTTATCTATGGTAATAACAGATGATATGACTGGAGAGGGAGCTCTGATGTCACATTACATCATTCTTATCTATGGTAATAACAGATGATATAGAAATGTTTGTAGTGATATTTATTAATGTATCTCTCCATAAACAGGATTACACAGTAATGAAGAAGACCTCTAGTGAGTCCTGCTTAGCCCCTATGATAGAGGCCTCAATCACGGGGCACCCACCTCTCTTCCTGATACATGAGGAAATCAATGAACAGAAGATCCTAGAACTCACCAGCAAGATCACTGAGCTGCTGACTGGAGAGGTGATGCTGCTGGGAATGCTGGGATATTATACAGTAACACCACTGGAGGGGTTTGGGTGATGACTATATCACTGTGTATGTCAGGTTCCTATAAGGTGTCAGGACTTCGCTGTCTATTTCTCCATGGAGGAGTGGGAGTGTTTAGAGGAACACAAGTATCTCAACAAGGATACCAAGATGGAGGATATGTACAAGGATGTCAAGATGGAAGATTTGTACAAGGATGTCAAGATGGAGGATCTGTACGAGGATATCAAGATGGAGGATCAGCAGCCGCTCACATCTCCAGGTAATTCCTCTCCTATGTTGCTTTCATAAATGTTCATGGCCTCCTAAATCAGTAATGGATTCTGTAGAGAAAAGAGAAGATGGGCTTTTTGCTTCTCCAAGAAATCTGGGTATAGCTGTCCATAAAATTGGGCAAAGGGGAAAACTTCCAGGGAACAAGTTGTTTATTATCATTCCTAGGTGAAGAATAGACTCCACTTGGTTAAAATCATGGACAGCTAAAAAGAAAAATAGGCTTTGTTCTACTGGGTTATAAAGCCAGTGATGTTTATTGACCTTCAGCATTGGTCAACTGATTTTGCAAATATAAAGCTTTTGCAAAACTAAGTGGTCATTGACAGTCAGTAGAGAACGGCATGGCAGAACACATCTGTGAAGTTCTTACTACATTGAGGCCGCACAAGAGCTGTCCTGGTTATGCAGAGTCTGACCCTACCCGGAGATCAGCGATTCCTTTGGGGCCGTTCACACGGCTTATTTCTGGGACAGATTGCAGCCGTATTGCACGCCGTACTGCGCTGCAATACAGCTGGAATCCGTCCCAGCCATTACGGTAATCCACAGTTCTCATAGAGAACTATGGATTCCGTCTCCCCTACCCACTCGGCGAAAATGCGCCGTGGATAATGGATGTCTATGGGGCCGGGGAGCCGCGCCCCCCGCCCCGCACCTGGCCCGTCCCTTATTCAAGCCGGAATTGCGGGCAAAATCCGTCCCGCAATTACGGCTTGAATAAGCCGTGTGAACAGCCCCTTTCTGGGATCTTAACATTGTTTTGTCATGGTCACCTACAATCAAGCAAGATTTCTGGCTCTCACAGACCTGTGATTTCTTCTTTAAGAGGCTCCTCTGTCTTCCACTCATTACCTGTAGTAATGGCACCTGTTTGAACTTGTTATCAGTATAAAAGACACCTGTCCACAACCTCGAACAATCACCAAGGTTAAGAACCTTTCTTAAACTTGGTGATTTAAACTTCCCTCATGGATGCCAGGGGCATTGGTAGGGTCCAAAAACAATCTAGGGTCTGGGCCTTCTGTATTACATTTTGCTCAGTAAGGCTGGGTTCACACATCGTGAACTCGGACATGTATTTTTACAGAAAAAATGTATTTTATTGTCACTAATTTTATACATATTCCACATAGATCCTGTCCATTACCTCAGCAGTGCTACTGTATATGCATTGAAAATCAACGCTGACAAATTTACTTGTTCAAAAGCGCTGATCTGTGTATGTACAGAAAACACTAAAATACCACATACTAGATCTCAATGAATGAAATATTCCAGTTGCAATTCTTTATTCATTACATAGTGAAATGCATTGAGAACAATAAAACAAAAAAATGATGAATGAAAATCAAAATTAATATCCTGTGGAGGTCTGGATTTGGAATTTTATCCAACTCAAATTTTAGGCTGATCCAACTTTAGTGGAACTGCCTCAAGACAAGAAAATGAGGTTCAGTAGTGTGTGTGGCCAACACATGCCTGTATGATCTCCCTACAATGCCTTGATGAAGTCAATGCAGACTTGAAAATAGAAATTATAGTACTCCTCCCCTTGGTCTGGCTCAGGACCGAGAATACAGGTCCACCGTAGTGATAGGCGCAGATCACATGAATAAAAGCTAGATTTTCAGTTGAAGTGCAAAACAATGTGTTTCGTATCCGATGGGACACTTTGCCCTGACAGGGGACAGTGTGGTAGGCCCCATCCACCAGTTTATTGGCAAAACAGTGCCCCCCTGTTTAAAGGAGTTTGATGTGTTTTGCAATTGCCAGGTCACCACCTTGAGATAGTTTTGCTTTTGAAAAATTGAAAATTTTAGGCCTATCAGCGAAAAACATTTCCCCCGGTGTGCCCTGTCCGCTCTCTTCCCTCTCGCGGGACACAACTGCCCGGCTGACCATACCTTGTGATGACCCTGCCCTCTTGGGGCCCTCCCCCGAAAGAAGTCTGGTGAGGCTCTAGCTCATCGAACATTGGAAAGGGGCCCAGTACCCCAGTACCCATCCCAGGGGCCCGACTCGGATGGACACGTTAGGTGGGACAATAAGGAGGGATTCTGCCAGAATAGCACCAATGGCTCAACCTTTTTCCCATCCCTTTCACCTTGGAGGGAAAGGAGCCCATTTTTAAATGGCCTTTCAACTCCCTAACGGTTGCACGGGCAGGCATTCAAACATCGGGCTTCGTGAAAGCGGCTCTACCTGAGACCTATCAACAAGACCCTTATCTGCACACAGGGATCCATGTCAAAAACCCTTAACTCGGTTAGTATGGGTCCTGCACCAACATTGTTCAAAGGGGGTCTTAATTTCCCCCAAAAATTTAACTCATAATTTAGCACCCAAATTTTTTGGGCCATTGGAGACTGTTTGTTAAAAAACCCTCTTCTTACACAGATATTAGTTAAACAACAATTTGCAACCAAATATCTCTTTATCACTTACTAAATTATCAATTTGGGAATCCCAACAAGCCCAAACTTAACCCTCTTACAATGACCACTTGGAGATCTTGGAAAAAGTTGACAAAATTTTTTAGAGCTTAATCCAAGTTTTCCTCCTTTTAATTTGAGGGAGAACTCATCCTTTTAGGGCAGACAAGCGGAGGGAGATTCTCTTAATGGCAACAAGGAAAATCAAGAGAATAAATTTCTGATAGACCCAAACTAGAAAAAGGCCCCTACCCTTTTTAACAAACCAAAATTAAAATTACCTCAATTGTCCTTCCCTATTTTACTACCTAAAAGCTTGCGCTTATAAACAAGATCATCAAAAATCTTTTTTAAGGGGACGGGGATGTCCATTCATGGTGCTAAAACCCACCACACAAAAAACCCCAAAGGGGCCAAATCCACGTTATTAAACTACCACCTCACTTAGCTTATGCAAGACATGGGTTAGCTTCCTGGACAGAGTTTTACTCGTATCATCAGGGATATTTTAAACCCTTGTTAACTCAGGCGGTGAGTTATTTCCCCTCATGTTTTTGGGGAGATTCCTATTGGCATTCTTTATTGCCCATACCCCAAAATTTTTCCCACATGAGGTTACCTGATGGGCACTTCCCCCCAACCTGCCCCAAATGTCTTGCCCCCCAGGGTGACATATTACACTTTGACAAGTCAAATTTTTTTTTAAAACAATCTGTTCTTTTTCACCACTCAGCTGCTTCCCTTTTGCCCCGACTATCCTGAATGGTACCTCTATTGTCTTGCTCAGAGTCCAATGCTAAATTGTAATCAGTTTTGCCCCCATGGTTTGCCAGTAATTTTATGGACATTCTTATAAAAAAAAGTTAAAAAAAATTTAATATTCCTTTTAAAGTTTTTATTTAAAAAAAATAAAAAATTTCTGTTTTATTCTTAATAGGTAACTTTACCCAGGAGCTAGATGGACATTGATTGTCAGTTTTTAAAAAACAGATGATGTGGCATCACACAAGATACATAAAAGAGATATATTTATTCAGACAACCCTCAGTGTTTTTTCCAAAGACCTGTCATCTGATTCTTGTGCGGCCCCTATTTCCAATTCCCACAGAATATTCATTTAAAATAAAAATCACATAAGGGTGTTGAAATCAGTGTCACCAGGGACAAGCCTTTTTTAGTGAAAATGTGAAAAATGTTTTAGGAACAAATCACATTTTTTACAACATGAAAGAATCACACAAGAAAAAAAGCCTTTTCATGTTCAAAGTGGAAAAAGTTTTAATTACAAATCAATTCTTGCAAACCATGAAAAAATTCACACAGGTGAAAGCCATTTTTTGTTCAGAATGTGGAAAAAGTTTTTTTACAAATCAATTCTTGTAACCATAAAAAACCACACAGTGAGAAGCCATTTTTTTTCAGAATGTGGCAAGTTTTACTCTGAAATACTCTTATTTAAACTGAAAGAACTCACACTGGGAGAAGCCTTTTTCATTTTCAGAGGGGCAAAGTTTTGCTCGGGAAATAAAATCTTATTCAAAGAAAGAACTCACACTGGAGAAAAAGCCTTTTCTTTTTCGAATGGGGGCAAATGTTTTACTTAAAAATCCCCTCTTATTCAACATGAAAGAACTCCACTGGGGGGAAGCCTTTTTCAGTTCAAAATGGGCAAATGTTTTACTCTAAAATCCATTTATTAAATGAAAGAATCACACTGGAGAGAAGCCATTTTCATTTTCAGAATGTGGAAAAATTTTTATCAAAAAATCAATTCTTTTTTAAACAGAAAGAACTCACACAAAGGAAGCCATTTTATGTTCCCAATGTAAAAAATGTTTTACTCAGAAAATCAATTTGTTCAACTGAAATCTCTCACACGGAGAAAGCCCTTTTCATGTTCGAAGGGGAAATGTTTTACTGTGAAATAAATTCTTATTGAACATGAAAATTCACACGGTAGGGGCCAATTCATGTTCAATGTGCAAAAGATTTATTCAGAAATCAACTCTTATCAACATAAAAAATCAACAAGGAAAACCTTTTTCATGCTCAGAATGTGGCAAAATATTTAATCAGAAATCAACTCTTGAACAACATCAAATAAATCACACAGAATAAATGTCATTTTGAAAAAAAAAAAAAAAAAACGGTGCGCTATGATTGTAATGACCCTATGAATTAATCTGGTGTTACTGTAACTGCATGGCAAATGCCATAAAACAATTTTAGGAAAAATAAAAAATAAAAGATAATCATTGGATCTCATGTGCCTTAAAATTGTGCCAAAGAAAAGCTCATATCATCCTAGATGAAACAAGACCACATATGCTACTGTGATGGACAAAAAAAAGGACTATGAGGGATGTTGCTTGGACAGCCAAGAGGGCAGAGGTGCCTCTACAGAGCTCCTGCTCGTTTTCATATAATCGACTTTTATCCACTCAAGCTAGGTTACAATTTAATCTTTAAACATCTCCATCGGAGTTCAGAGGTACTGCCCTAACCCCAAGATCAATTGTTTGTGAACTTAGAGTGCATTGAAAGCTTCTGAGTTGCCTTCTGAGGCCTAGCCCACCATCAAGACCTTTGGGCCTAGCTAAAGTATGCGCACAAACTAAAGTCGTCATGATCCCGATGAGCATTCTAAAGAGAAAAGAGACTTGAAGTCCTACCTTCCCCCGAGAGGTGATTTGAGAGCTGGCGGTGCTATATATTTCCAGAGGGGGATGGGAACACAGTGAGATTTCGGCAGCAGAAGAGCATCACTATGTTGCCTAACCTTGGGCACTCTTTACTTCATCTGGAGCGTCGGGATTTGGGCTTTAATACAAGATATTCCCTGACGAAAGTCTGCATTAACACTGGGCTCAGTGAAATGACAAAACTTGCCTATCTGTATAAGCATATTCTTAGGGGGGGGACGGAAGGGACTGTTCCCCCCCACCCCACTTTTTTCTGCGTAGCGGACAGCTTTTTTGCCACTTCAATAAAAAATAATCCATATGAAAGCATGAGAATATGGTAAGTGAGGGAGGGCAAAGACAGAGGAGGAAGAAGTTTAACCCTCCTATATTTCTGTGCATCTTGTGGGGACAGAGTGGGAAGCAGCCTCAAGTGTCAGTGTAGAGTGAGAGGAGCACTGATTGGTAGAGCAGGAGTCAGCAGGAGCTGCTTCCCTCAATCAGAACACGCTCACACTTTTAGCACACTCTATATCTGGGGGTGTGTAGGTATCTTTCCCTCCCTCGTATACCACTTCCCCTATGCTAAGTCCTCAACAGAGAAGAAGAGAAGCTCCTGCCGAATTACTCAGTGACCCCCGCCTCCCTGTCTGTAGTGGGAGGAACAAGAAGCCAAATGCACCAGACTACAGTAGACAGCGCTCCCCTAGACCTCACCAGGTCAGATATTCTACAAGCAGTAAGATCTAGCATTCACTTTTTTTCACATTCAAAGAAGCTTTATTATTATAACAGGTAAGATGGTACAAACGAGTAAAGTAGGTGGAGTATGGGCCTGTACGCCGGGCCCCGCAGCTTTGCCCCACCGGCAGTGAACTGTTATGCTCACTGCTGGCGGGCGCAGGAGCCAAACTACCGGGATAACAGACAGAGCAGCTGCCATGGGGCCCGGGACCTTAAGGGGCCCGGCCCCGGGGAAGCTGCTGATACATCTGTTCCCACTGTAGTTTGGCTCCTGCGCCCGCCAGCAGTGAACATAACAGTTCACTGCCGGCGGGGCGAAGCTGCAGGGCCTGACGCACAGGCCTGGACTGCAGAAAGGGGGCCGGGCTGTCTGCTCACGCAGGGGCCGTCTTGCTTATAATTTATAGAGAGTGAGGCAGGACATCTGGAAGAGTCCCCAGCGCCTTAAAATCAAAAATAATACTAAGTACAACAACAGCAAAAAAGAAAAAAAAGGGAGGAGGAGCTCTACCTGTTATCTAAGAAATGTCTCGACAAGACCATAAGACTGCCATTTGACTAGATCCTCCAAGGAGCTTCCTTAATTGTTTATGACAGAAGGAACCCATCAGGTTAAAAAGGAAAAACCACAACAAAACTAGGGGAAAGGGGAAAAAAGCCAGTCCCTGCTAGTAACCCACCGCCACGTACCCCACAACCCAAGCCAGTCACAGATAGAAGTTATTGAACCGTGCGGTAGTGGTCCAACTTACAGAAGACGAACCAGTCCTCCCAGATTCTTAGGAAGCGTAATGTATCACCATGTGAGTCACTCCGTATCTCCTCCCACCTGCAAATCTTATGAATCTCTTTAAACCAGTCGTGATTGAATGGCTTTTTTTGGAGATTATGGGATGAGGGATATGCCCTTCAGGTAAGTATTATATTTTTCAGGATGAAAGGAGTCGAGTAGAGGGACTTTTTGGGTAACAGACTCGGGGGCAGCCAGGGGATAGCTGCCGTTGGGTCACCAAACATGGCATTTTCAAATTGGACCCTTTGTTTAGTGCTGGTATTATGGAAGTCGTCCAGGATTCTCACCGCCATAGCAGCCAGAAAGTACTTTAGGAAGTTTGGTAGAGATAGGCCTCATTCAGCTCAAGGAGTCATCAATTATAGCGTTGGAGATTTCTGGGGGTGCCTTGCGGCCAAACACATTTGTCTTATTTTTAGAGTGGAAAAACGACTTTGGAGCGTAATCGGGATTTTTTGAAATAAGTAAAGCAACGGGGCAGAATATTCATTTCAAAATGTTAATGCGGCCCTATCCAGGAGAAATCTTTTTTATCCCCCCTGGAGAGGTCCATTTAAAGAGATGAATAAGGGGGAAAAAAAATTAAGATAAAGTTTTTTTAAAGACCCAATGGGATGTGGTCCCAAAAATTTGATGGAAGAGTACCCCAGGGAAAAGGGAGTATGATGCTCTCACCCGGGGCAACCCCCCCGACGGTAGGTGAGATTCAATCCCAAATTTTTGTCATTTTAAACCCTTATGGTTACAAATTTTCCCAAAGTGCAAAAGGTCTGGAAAATTGCGGGAGAGAAAGAGGCTCTTGTCAAGTAATTAAAAAAGGGCGATCACTGCAAACTCAAAACATTTGGCGTCATGGTCGCCGCTTTTTGATCCCTTAATAGAAGCGTTAGCAGGGTATTTGGAGCAAGTGCTTCACACAAGTGCTTAAAAACAGAAAGGAAAAGGGGCCCCCCTGCCTGGCCATTGCGAATAGAGAGCGGGGTGGAGGACCCCTTTGATTCGGATTTGAGCTTGGGGAGTTGTAAAATGGGATCTTCCAAAAAGGAGGATCGCCCTACCCCAGTTTAGAGAGGCCCCCAATAAGGAAGACCGCCACTAAAGTGGGAAACCCTTTTTTCGGCGTCTAAAGAAAAAAACTAAAAGGGGATTTTAGAGCGGTTTGTGGTTTCAATTAAAGGTGAAAGTTTCAGGGTTTTATCCCTTCCCTTTCTCTGGGGAAAAACCCAGCTTGGTCGAATCGATAAGGCTTCCCAGCAGGTTTTAGCCGCCCGCGTCGCTTTGGATATCTTAGCGTCAGTTTTTAAAAAGGATTGGGGGGGGCCGATAACTTGACAAAAGGTGGGGTCTTTTCCATCCTGGGGTGACCGTAATGTGACCTTTTAAAAAAATTCCTGATAAAAAAGGTGATTCATTGGAGCCCGATCAAAGGTGTCAAGGTGGAAAGGTTTTTCCCTCTCTTAGGTCTTGTAAAAATTTTGGGGGTTAAAACCATTTTGGCCTGGGCTTTTCCCCGCTGAAGGGAGCAATGTCCGTTTGGAGCTCTATTTGGAAAAGGGCTCTTCCAGGGGTCTAAACATCTGGGAGAGAGGGAATAGGGCCCTTTTTTGCAAAAAACAAATTTTAAAGCAGTCCTGTGTGCCCCCGGTGGCCCGGTTGGTTGGTTTGGGTAAGTTTATAGGTTAAAATAAAAAAACACGGAAGACATTTAATATGTCCCTTTGTTGGGCACTGTGCCCATTTGGGGCTTTATTCTGAGGGGACAAATAGGAAAACCCTTTTTCTCGCAGGCACGGGCCCCGATTTCGGTTTTTATCCACCCTAGAACACAGTCCCCGGGTTTGGCGATAAAAGTTTTTGTTTGTTCATAATGTAAAAACCTCATGTCGCAACTGAATTAAAAGTTTAAAAGTCAGGTCTGCCCGGAGGCTTTGTGAGTGTTCGGCGTGAGCTCTGTAAGCAGGATTGGAGTTTATTGCAGCCTCTCGCTTCAATCGGTCATGTTTTATTAATTTGCCTTCAAAAAAAACAATTCAGCGCCCAAGGGGCGTGGGGGTCGTATGGTCCTCCCTGTGATTAATCTGAAACTCTTGGAAAAAAGTCTGGAGCTCTTGTATGCAGAGGGTATCCTGTAGAAGAGTCTGGGTTAAAGCTTCCAGGAAAACAGTGGACGCTGAAAGTGTGGGGGGCCAAGGTCAACAGTGAAATGGGAGCGTGGTCAGAGTGGATCTTGACATCAATCTTAGCATCTACTGTGCGTGAGAGAAGAGAGTGTTGGAGAAAAATATAGTCAATACGACTATATGACTGGTGGGGATTGGAAAAGAAAGTGTAATCCTTCTCCTCTGGATGCATCAACCACCACACATCCGATAGTTGCATCCCATGCAGAAAAGGGGTTTTAAGTTTATTCGGGAATAGGGGGAGAACTGAGGAGAAACCCCGTAAAGGTATCCACAGAGGGCAGAAGGATTAAGTTAAAGTCGCCACAAAGGATTATTTACCCCTGAGCGAAGCAAGTTAAAGGGGTTGTCTCGCTACAATGATTGGGTTTTAATTTAAAGATTTTAAAAAACAAGCAGCTTGGCAATTATGTTCATTCAATTGCCCTTTACTGATTTTGAGCTAGCCCTGTTAGTATTACTACATCAGCTTCTCAAATCTTATTTTAGCTGACCTGTTGATCCTTATCTTACTGGCTGTCAGGTTCTGAATGATCATCACCTTTGAAGACAGGTCGGAGCAGAGAGCCCCTCCCCCACAGAATGCTTCTGTAGTGGAGGGAGGAGGAGGGAGGGGGGAGGGAGGACTCTGGCGTCTGTGTCCGAGCTGCCTGGATTAACCTTGTGTGTCCCTGCTTCCTCCTGCTCTCTACACAGATAGATGTGACAGCAGTGACCCCGTCTGTTACTATAATCATGATATGTCTTTGGAACTGTGACTATACTAATACTATACAAATCAGGCATGTGAATACTTTTGTTCTCCTGTATTAGGGGGCACATCCTGAGTATTGTAACACTGCCCCTTTTTGTTGTGGGATGTGGAGACTTGTAAGCTAAGCAGGGGAGATAGGAACACATGCATCCCCTCTGCTCTATTAGCACACAGCTTCATATTCCTCTCTACACTCATAGATCAGCCCTCTCCTGCAACAGACCTAGGCAGGCACACACAGGGTGAACTCTGAGAGCAAACCCCCTCCCCCCCTGTATAGAAGTTACGTAGCTGCCTGTGTGCTGATGGGAGGGGGGGGGGAGGGAGCAGAACAGACAGACCAAGAAGCACGCCCCTCAGTTCAACTTACCAGGGACAGTGACAGGCTGAAAGCTCGTAATGAGACAACTCCTTTAAGTCATCCAACACTTTATCTAAAAAGAGGATTTCGCTACAGGCCATTCCTGACTGTACAGGGGCTTCTATCCCTAACACCCCTGAGACTACTCTATTGTATATGTTCCCCTCCACACTTGGGGTTTATAAAAAGTCCCTGACCAGACATCTTCTTAAAGCAGCAAAAACGGCGAATCCACGTAGATGGAAGCAAACCTTCCCCCCTTCCATAGCGGAGTGGGTTGAAGAAGTGGCTATGACCCACCGTATGGAGGAATTGATAGCGCAAAGTCCCTACACTGCACAGAAGTTAATTTCTACCTGGTGTCCTTGGATCCTATACAAGGACTTTCCAAAATTTAAAACCCTTCTTGAGTATGGGACTTAGCGCACAACAAGCTTAAAGGGGTGTTGCCACGATGTAATGTTGAAGTGGGATCCTCCAAAATGGGTTTTTAATCACTTTTCTACCTAGATGTGATTATAAAAATTGCAGCCTGAGAGAGCTACAGCATTCCTTACATGCCCTTGGTTACTTCAAAGCTTCTATTAGATACGACCTGACAAGAGCTGCTGTCTGCTGGCCGGGCTTGCGCAGAGAAAGCTTCTTATCTGATGAGACTGAGCTGCAGAAGTTTTCAAGGCATCGGGTAGAGAAATGTTTTCTTTTGTATACAGAATAAACTAGTTGTAGTGTGATTAGATCCCTGCTTTATCTGATGACAGAGAACATGAAGAAGCTTTCAAGCTGCTGTGGAGAAAAGCTGTTGTCTTTTGTATACAGAATCCACAAGTTATAGTTTGATTATTTCAGTTGAACATGTCAACACGATCCCTTATGCCAGCTCTGTGCCCTGCTCGTGTGTGTGTCTCTCTCTCTTTCAGCTCCGTGGTTTGTTTACATTAGCTTCTTAGCAGATAAGGCTCCTCCTGGCAAAACCCCTTTAAGGAATGAGACTCTTGTTGATGGGGCCGAGCTGGGCCTCTCTTTCGTCCCCCTTTTTTGGGTCTATGGCGGGATCATATGTCCTGGGATCCGCATAACCCATTTTGAGCACCCTCTCCCTTACCTTTTTTTTCCTCCTCCCTTATTTACTAGAGATTATTTTATGGAAAAGACTCCTTTGCCTCCTCAGAGGACCTATGTTGACTTTGCTCTTACTTTTAGTGCCTTATTTATAGATGCCTCATCAATAAATATAACTCAGTTCTCGTAGATCAGGCACCGGCTGGTTACACTTAATTCCTTTAGAGGACCTACCCCAGGTGTATTCTAGACGCCCCCTTTTCCAATATTGGCACTACATAGACCTGAAATTTTGGTTCCTCGAGTGGGCCAATATCGACTTCAATTGCAGTATTCTTTTTCATGTGTTCTGTTAACAAATGTTAATTAGTAGTGACCAAGCAGTTGCTGGTCGCAAATCGTTAATACTTGGCTCATTGGCTTACTTTCATATGTGATTTATATTGTTTGGAAAATAAATGTTAATAAAAAATTTAAATTTGAAAAAAAAGAAAAGGGGGATTTGGTTATTATTAGGGACATAAATATTGGCTATAGTATACATGTGTCCTTGGAGATTACATTTTATAAAGACAGCCCTAGCATCATTATCAGAGTAAACATCTAGGACCGAGAGAGGAAGGGATTTATGAATCAAGATGGCTACTCCCTTAGTTATTTGCGAGGGGTTGCTGCTATGGTACCAGGCAGGGTAGTATCTATTTTTCAGAATCCCTGCATGGGATTGTAACAGGTGCGTTTCCTGGAGGCATACAATATGAGACCGCGATTTGTGCAGATGGTATAATATCTGCGACCTTTTTTCGGGTGTGTTAAAGCCCTTAACGTTAATGGACGTAATCCTGATATTATGCATTATAGAGGAGTTGTAAACACTCACCGAAATACTGGGCTGTTAAGGAGGCCCACGGTAGAGGGGTCGGCAATGACCGGCTGGTAAGAAAAGGAAAAGAATAGGGGGAGAACAATTGACACCAAAAAGGCCTGTATGACAGAGACCACCAAACTAAACAAGGCAGACTAAACGCTGCAAGCGGCCAATAAGAAAAATGGCCGTAGAAACCAAGGGGTTGGTAATCTGCCCTTTTTTCCCCAAAAAGATTGAAACATATTTCTAAAAAATATAAAAACAGTCGAACTCCAACCCCGGCAGGGTACAAAAAGACTTTAAAACGGGGCAAAAAAAAAGCTAAAAAATCCAGGTGAACGTAGAAGAAAATTTTGGGGTGAGATAGAAAAGGGGAAAGAGTATGGGAAATAAAAGCATGGAAAAAGAAAAGTTTGGGAGGGGGACCCAGAGGAGAAAAGAAGGAGAGAAAAAGAAAAGAAAGGAAGGGGGAAATGGGAAAAGAAAAGGGGGTTGAGAAAGGATTTAGAGGCTTTCTCCAGCCCAATTCTCCCCAAAAGATAAACAAGGTTCGCACCCAAAAAAATAGAGAGTCAGCGTAAAGGGGGCCAAGTCGGCCCGGGTCCTCAGGCATTTTACGACGATGATTTGGACGTTGGGTCTTTGGTGAGGCTGCGGATGACAGGTGATGGCTTACCGTATTTTTCGGACTTTAAGACGCACCAGACCATAAGACGCACCTACCGTATTTTTCAGACTTTAAGACCACCGGCCCCAAGACAACCCATCATATTTTTCCCGACTTTAAGACCACGGAACCCAAAGACGCAACTACCGATTTTTTGGACTTTAGACTACCACCATTTTTCCTCCCGATTTTGGGGGAAAAAAAAATGACTTATTCTTAAAAAAACGGTAATTTTGCTTTTAGGAGATAAACGGCCCAGTTGGGGCAAACGCAGTAACCAATCTGGAATTTCAACTGGGGGGAAGGGCCCCGACAGCATAAAAGCTGATAGATAGCAGGGGAAAGGAAGGTCCCCGAAGTCTCTGTGTCTGATTGGAGGGCAAACGGAAAAATCCCATCGGTTTTGTATGCGCCCTTTTCCCCGGACAGGTGAAGCAGGGTTTGAGGCAGAGTGCATACGCAAGTTTTTTTACCAAATCAAAAAGCCCAAAGTTGGTGTTTTTGACGTCTGTTTGAACAGTTTTTTCCAAAAATTTCCCCCTTGGGCATTATAAGGGGGGTTTGCTATGACATCCTCCTAAGCTGGGGGTTTGACTCTGTGGACCCCGAGGGTCCATAGAGGTTGAAATTTATAAGGGTCAATTGGTTGCCCAGAATGTGATTGAAGTTCTTGGGGAGTGTGGAATGGTGAGGTGCAAATCTCTTAGGGAGGCCACCAGCCTGGTTTTGTGTTATTTGCGGTTTCCAAGTCATCGAGTGGGCTGCTAATTGATTCTGCCGATCAATTTGAGAAGCGAACCTGAAGGGTGTTTATTTTGAATTTTTTAGATTGTTGCCTTTCTCCAAGTATTGACATTTGTTCTGCAGTTGATACGCAGATGGACCGTTGTGGGGTCCCGGGCCATGCTTATTGAAGATCCCGACTTACTGTTAGCGTCTGTTTTTGATGGAGGGGGACAAAAGGGCCGGAGCTCCAGGTGTGTGCCAGTGGCCCGGAAAGATCTTCGGTTGAGGCAGGGTCAGGACCACTGGGGGGCCCTCGCAAGGGACTGAAAGGCATGGGTTTTGGTATATTAGGGCTTTGTGGAGGGGGGTTAAGCCCCACCTTACATTATTATCAAAAAAACAGCAAAACATGAGTCCAGAATATTTTTTTTACTTCAAACAAGGACACTGTGTTAAAAGTATTCCTGAAGGAGGGGCAGTGTCTAAAAAATAAGGAGTAATGTTTGACTTAAAGGTCCCCCCTAAATCAGGGGTGTACCCCACCTGAAATTTGCCAGACCCATAGGTTGAACAATTTAACCCAAAGTTAGGAAATTTTTTGAAATTTCTGTTCCCACAGCTAGATTTTCCCAGTGCAACTAAAACATTAATTCCCAAAACCGGGACTATTTTTCTACCAAATTACACACACACGGGTCAACTTCAGGGACGTTACACAAACCCCAAACTCGAAAAACACATTAAAACACACGGCTCAGTACATGCACGTTTCACACCCGAGGGTACAGACACATTAACACACACACTCACTACACGCAATTAACCCCCGGCCCCAGAAAAGGCCCCCCTTACACACCAAAATCCCGCACCGCTGTTTAACCAAAAGGTCAGTCAGGCACGTTACACACCCCCACGGTCAGCTACAGGCACATTACAATCACACAGCTCAGCAACACAATACATTACACAATACACGGCTCAGGTTACGTTACACACACACGGCTCAGCTTCAGGCAGTTACACACCACCCTCAGCTTCAGGCAGTTAAACACACACCGGCCAGTTTCAGGACATTACACACACGCGGCCGGCTCAAAAGCCTTACACACACTGGCCCAAACCCAAAACACCACGTTACACACACAGGCCCTCACTACGGGACATTAACACACACGGCTCAGACGGGCACTTACACACACACGGCCAGCACAGGCACTTTTACACACACCGGCTCACTACAGCAGTTAAAACCCCAGGGCTCAGCTACAGGTACTTTTACACACACACACTGCCTCAGTACAGGACATTACACACACACGGGCCAGCTACGGCACTTCACACCCCCACGGCTCCCCTACGGGCCCTTACACACACAGGGCCCTCAGCTACAGGCCTTTACACACACAAACGGCTCAGCACAGGCACTTTTACCAACACCTGCCCTACAGGACGTTACACACCACACTGCTCATACAGGCACTTTTACACACACACACTGCTCACTACAGGCACGTTCACACACACAATGCCGCTACGGGCACATTACACACACACCTGCTCACTACAGGCACATTACCACACACACTGCTCACTACAGGCCTTACACCACCCCAACCAGCTACGGGCCATTCACACACACGCCCCAGCTACAGGCACATTACACACACACACGCCCCCCAACGGGCACATTACACACCACATGCCACTACAGGCACATAACAACACAACAGCACGGGCCTTACCCCCGGCCCACGGGTTACACACACCGGCCCTCAGAAGGCACGTTACAACACAGGGCTCAGCTACAGCAGTTTACACACACAACGCTCAGCTACAGGCACTTACAACACATTGCTTACATACACCCCCTCCATTGACATCCCCAAAGGGTCCAAAATATGACGGCAGTCACATGACCCCCCCCCTCCATGTGACATCATCACAGGTCCTGGAAGCAACAGCAGCCCTCACAGCTCCATCCTGAAATGTGGAAGTCCTTGTTTAAAGGAACAGTTTTACCGGGGACCCGCAGCGTAAAAAGGAAAGGGAAGGACCCGGCCCAAGGTAGACAGCACTCAGGGGTAAAATAATAAGATCCATTCTAAAAAATACATCTTGCCTATTTATTTGTGCACACAGTGTATACAGCCCATTATATCAGCCAGTATAATGTACAGCCCAATATATGTACCAAACACCGCCCCCCAGAGTTATGGTTACATGTAATATTTGTGCGGTACCTGTATGTGTATGGAACACATAAAACCTATAACCCTTATAACAATAAAAAACCCTTTTTTACTGCACCCCCTTCGATGTTTTTTTGGTTGTTACTTGTGGGGAGAAGCTTTTTCTCTCCATTCTGAGCTGTTTATCCTACGTATGGCCTTATCCCCATATAAAAGAAAATGGTACAGCCCATGTGCCAGTAATGGCCCCCATGGAGTAACTGTTACTTAAACATGTAAAAAATAGGGGCCCCAACCACACAAAAAGGTCATGTGATGTGGAATCCGGGTAACATATGAAAGGGGAAGAGAGAACTTTCCAGTTTCAAACCTCCAGCACCTCTTGTCATGTGACCACCACCCAGGTCATGTGACCCCTGGTACCCAGTAAAAAATGTATGGAGGACCCAAACTTCTCCAGTTTAAACCACCCTCCAGCACATTTCTTATCAGTGACCACCTCGGTCATGTGACCCCTGGTATCCAGAACAGTAATGAAGGGGGACAGAACTTCTCCATATTACTACCCTGCATTCTTATCATGTGCACCACACGGGGTCAGGGAAACCTGGTATACAGTAACAGTAGTGATGGAGGAGCAGAACCTCCAGTTTTACTACCTCCAGCAGTGTCTTATCATGTGACCACCACACGGTCATGTGACCCTTGGTACCAGGAAACGTAGTGTATGGAGGAGCAGGACTTCTCCAGTATTACCACCTCCAGCAACATCTTATCATGTCTGTCGGTGTCTGTGTATGCACCTTCTTCTTTCTGTATTATCTTTGTTTTTCAGGTAATTTTATTAACAACATGACATCCCCTTGAGAGACAGCAGCTCTGCAAGTAACTACACAGGAAGCTGCTGCTGGAATATCCCGTTTAATAGCTATTCCTCCATTAATCCTCTTCACTTACCCCATAGATGTCACGTGATCCTGTTACTAACTGACTGTCAGAATGTAACAAGACCTGTTGGTTGGTCACATGAGAAGACTGTGCTGGCGGTAGTAATACTGGAGAAGTTCTGCTCCTGGATACCAGGGGTCACATGACCTGTGTGGTGGTCACATGACTGTTTGTTCCATTCAGTTACTCCATGGCAGCCATTACTATGGAGGGGAATGTGGGCTGTACCATAGGGGCTGCTGCACTGGTGTAAAAGATACTCCTGGGAGATGGGCTCCTGATCAGTATCCTCCTCCCCAGGACTGTGCGGCTGCTAGTGTGTTATTACCTGGCTGCTTCTAGTAGAGCAATGAGCATCCAGCGCCATCTTTGTTTGCTGCAGTCTGTTACTGCAGGGTGCAGATACCACCCACCCAGGACTCCCGTTGTGTAAAGGACAAGCAGGAGAGAAGGTTGCTTGGTTTAGGAGCTGCCAAATCCCCGGCTGATGTAGATATCTGAATGGGATCAGTTTTCAATAGGGAGGCTGTAAATGGGAGTTCTGCTCGCTGTTTCCTCACATGTGAGCATCAGAACAGGAGATCAACTGCTTGCCATGAGAGAACAGCTCTATTTGCCGATTAATAGTCACGGGACACAGCTGAATGTCTGTTAAAATTCCAATACCCCTCTTATGTACCCAGCGGCTTCAGCCCTGATGCTCCTTTGTCTCCTTCACTCCCTGGTAAGATTGCACAACAACAATATTGGTAGCAGTGGTGATGCCGTGTGTCTACTGCTGCTTGTGATAATCTACAGCGGTCATAGACCATAGCTAATGTAATCCCGCTGTGGCCAGTGATGGTGGAGCACTCATGTAAGGGATACAGTGTTCTGTGACACTTGACACGTGGAGGAGTTTCCTATACAAGCTATTCAACTCATGTTCCAATCCATCGAAGAGAGAGAACACAACATCTACACTGTAATGTGTCCTCAAATGTTTCCCCTTATTATCTGCAGTAATTTTGTTATTTATATGGGATTTTGTGTTATTTTTACATTGTCTCATCTTCTTTCCATTCAGATCTCTACAATATAGGATCATCTCTATTGATTTTGTCTATATAGGGAAATTTTCCCGATGAACAGAGATAAGGACAAGATGGCGGAGAGTATATTAAATCTCACCCTAGAGATAATCTTCCAGCTTACTGGAGAGGTAAGAGATTCTGATGATGTCACATTACATCATTCTTATCTATGGTAATAACAGATGATATGACTGGAGAGGGAAGGGGGGCTCTGATGAGGTCACATTACATCATGTTTATCTATGGTATTAGAAGAGTGCAGAAATCAGGAGATATCTTTTTGAGGTTAACTGAGTATATTTGATGGTGAGCTTTCGATAGTACTAGCTCTCATCTTTAGACATGGGGTTATACAATAAAAAATCAAAAAAAAACAAAATGCAAAATAAGTAGAGCAGTTATTTACAACAGGTCAAGAAATAAACAGTCTGGAAACTTGTGAGGCGTGACAGGAGTGATCAGTAATTATTTCTCTTATCTATTTTCTATCAGGGCTGATTTGTTGCCCTCACAGTTCATAGATAGTGTGACATGAAGCTGCTATGAATATTCAGTCCATTTTGCAGAGTTTTAAATTTTTGCATTAACTTATATTCCCATTCCTTCCTCTCCCTCTGTGTCTTAAAATGTCCCATTAAGACCATAACCTGTAAATCTTCCATGGAGTGATTTTCTCCAGAGAAATGTGCGGCCACTGGCAGATCAGTTCTGTTGTTGTTAATGGTGAATCTGTGTGAATTCATGCGCTGACTGAGTCTCTGCCCTGTTTCCCCGACATAGAGAACTGTAGTGGGACATTGCATACACATAATGAGATACACCATATTGGAAGACCTGCAGGAAAATTTCCCCCTAATTCTCTGCTGTGACTGTGTGACAGGTACACTGTCAGCGGTGTGGATGTGTCTGCAGGTCTTGCACCTGTTCTGCAGGCAGGGTGAGGTGCCATTTTCAGTTGGGGCCTTCAGGGCGCTCCGGACAATTAATACGCCGCAGGTTTGGTGGTTGCCGAAAGGAGAGGAGAGGGGGGACTGGGAATATGTCTTTGAGTCTATTGTCCTTATGTAGCACAGGTTGAAGTTCCTTGGCAATCTTTCGTAGGATCTCTAGCTGTCGGTTGTAGGTGACAACTAGGGGCACTCATTCTTCCTTCTGGGTCTCTTTGTATGTGAGCAGACTGTCTCTGTTAATGGCCGCTGCTTTGTTTATTTGATTGTCCGTCAATTTTGGTTTGTATCCAAGTTTGAGAAATTTCGTCCTCAGATCCAGACGGTGTTTGTCCAGGTCTGTCTTGTCAGAGCAAATACGATTGTACCGTATAGCCTGGCTGTAGATAATAGACTGTTTTGTGTGCTTGAGGTGGAAGCTGTCATTTCTGAGGTAGGCCGTTCTGTCTGTGGGTTTGTGGTACACTGATGTGAGTAGCTGGTGGTCTTTAATGTGTATTGTGGTATCCAGAAAGTGGATTTTGCTCTCTGAATAGGTAAGTTTAAAGGGGTTGTCTCGCTACAATGATTGGGTTTTAATTTAAAGATCTTTAAAAAACAAGCAGCTTTGCAATATATGTTCATTACAAATGTCCTACTGATTTTGAGCTAGCCCTGTTAGTATTACTACATCAGCTTCTCAGATCTCTATAGTAGCCGACCTGTTGATCCTTATCTTACTGGCTGTCAGGTCTGAATGACTCATCACCTTTGAAGACAGGTCGGAGCAGAGAGCCCCCCCGCACAGAATGCTTCTGTAGTAGAGGGAAGGGGAAGGGAGGACTCTGGCGTCTGTGTCTGTGCTCCCTGGATTAACCCTGTGTGTGCCTGCTTCCTCCTGCTCTCTACACAGATAGATGTGACAGCAGTGACCCTGTCTGTTACTATAATCATGATATGTCTTTGGAACTGTGACTATACTAATATTATACAGATCAGGCTTGTGAATACTTTATGCTCTCCAGTATTAGTGAGACATCCTGAGTATAGTAACACTTCCCTTGTTGTTGCTGGAGATGTGGAGACTTGTAAGCTAAGCAGGGGATATAGGAACACATGCATCCCCTCTGCTCTATTAGCACACCACTTCACATTCCTCTCTACACTCCTAGATCAGCCCTCTCCTGTAACAGACCTAGGCAGGCACACACAGGGTGAACTCTGAGAGCAAACCCCCCCCCCCCCCCCCCTGTATAGAAGTTACGTAGCTGCCTGTTTGCTGATGGGAGGGGGGGAGAGGGAGGGAGAGGGAGCAGAAGAGACAGACAAGCTAGCACGCCCCTCAGTTCAACTTACCAGGGACACTGACAGGCTGAAAGCTCGTAATGAGACAACTCCTTTAAGGTTGATGGTGGGGTGAAAGTTATTGAAGTCATTATGGAATTGAATTAGGGCCTCCTCGCCCGCAGTCCATGGCTAACATGGTACAACATTATAATACTATCTACGGTAATAACAGATCATATGACTGAAGAGGGGAGGGGGCTCTGATGATGTCACATTACATCATTCTTATCTATGGTAATAACAGATGATATGACTGGAGTGGAAATTCTGATGATGTCACATTACTCATTCTGTATCATGGATAACAGATGATTGGAGGGGAGGGGCTCTGATGTCACATTACATCATTTATATCTATGTTAATAACAGATGATGGGGGGGAAGGGGCTCTGATGATGTCACATTACATCTTTCTTATCTATGGTAATAACAGATGATAGGACTGGAGAGGGGAGGGGGCTCTGATGTCACATTACATCATTCTTATCTATGGTAATAACAGATAATAGGACTGAAGTGGTGATGGAAATGTACAGTATGTAGTGATATTTATCAATGTATCTCTCCATAAACAGGATTACACAGTAGTGAAGAAGACCTCTAGTGAGTCCTCCATGGCCCCTGTTATAGAGACCCTAAATATAGGGCACCCACCTCACTCCCTGCTAAAGGAGAAATTCAGTGATCAGAAGATCCTAAAACTCACCAACAAGATCACTGAGCTGCTGACTGGAGAGGTGACACTGCTGGGAATGCTGGGAGATTATACAGTAACACCACTGGAGGGTCTGGGTGCTGACTGTACCATTGTCTGTGTCAGGTTCCTATAAGGTGTGAGGACGTCGCTGTCTATTTCTCCATGGAGGAGTGGGAGTATGTAGAAGAACACAAGTATCTGTACAAGGATGTCAAGATGGAGGATCTGCAGCCGCTCACATCTCCAGGTGATTTCTCTCCTATCTGCATTCACAACTGCTCACAAAGTCATAAATCAGTAATGAGTTTTGGAGAGCAAAGAGGAGATGGGCTTTTAACTTCACTAAGAAATGAGTATATAGCTGCCCATAAAAGGGGACAAAGGGAAACCAGGGAGCAGGTTGTTTATTTCATTACTTTGCGTAAGATAGCAACAGGTTTTCTGCTCTAAATGTTGTGGAATAGTCTAACTCATCATTAAAATCATGTTCAGATGAAATAGTAAAGGAGGCAAGAAATTACAAAAGAAAGAGTTTCATCTCCTTTAAAAGAACAGTGAAGAGGCTCTAAAAAGCTATAAGGAAAACAATAAAATATGTAAAATAATGATAAAGACAGCAAAGCTGGAGAAAGAAAGGCAGGTGACAAAGAAAGTAAAATATTTTTTAACTATATAAACCGGGATACTGGAGAAGGGTCTGGATACATTTCTAGATGTAATAACATAACAAGTTATAGTGACCGGGATTCTGTAGAAGGGTCTGGATACATTTCTAGATGTAATAATAGAACAAGTTATAGTGACCGGGATTCTGGAAAAGGGTCTGGATACATTTCTAGATGTAATAACATAACAAGTTATAGTGACCAGGATTCTGGAAAAGGGTCCGGATACATTTCTAGATGTAATAATATAACAAGTTATAGTGACCAGGATTCTGGAGAAGGGTCTGGAGACATTTCTAGATGTAATAATATAACAAGTTATAGTGAGCGGGATTCTGGAGAAGGGTCTGGATACATTTCTAGATGTAATAATATAACAAGTTATAGTGACCAGGATTCTGGAGAAGGGTCTGGATACATTTCTAGATGTAATAATAGAACAAGTTATAGTGAACGGGATTCTGGAGAAGGGTCTGGATACATTTCTAGATGTAATAATAGAACAAGTTATAGTGACCAGGATTCTGGAGAAGGGTCTGGATAAATTTCTAGATGTAACAGTATAACAAGTTATAGTGACCAGAATCCTGGAGAAGGGTCTGGATACATTTCTAGATGTAATAATATAACAAGTTATAGTGACCGGGATTCTGGAGAAGGGTCTGGATACATTTCTAGATGTAATAATATAACAAGTTATAGTGAACGGGATTCTGGAGAAGGGTCTGGAGACATTTCTAGATGTAATAATAGAACAAGTTATAGTGACCAGGATTCTGGAGAAGGGTCTGGATACATTTCTAGATGTAATAATATAACAAGTTATAGTGAGCGGGATTCTGGAGAAGGGTCTGGATGCATTTCTAGATGCAATAATATAACAAGTTATAGTGACCAGGATTCTGGAGAAGGGTCTGGATACGTTTCTAGATGTAATAATATAACAAGTTATAGTGACCAGGATTCTGGAGAAGGGTCCGGATACATTTCTAGATGCAATAATATAACAAGTTATAGTGACCAGGATTCTGAAGAAGGGTCCGGATACATTTCTAGATGTAATAATAGAACAAGTTATAGTGACCGGGATTCTGGAGGAAGGTAATTGATCCAGGGATTTATTCTGATTGCCAGATTTGAGTCGGGAAGGAATGTAACTATAGAACTATAGAAGCTTGGGCCCCGTAGCAAACTTTAGGATGGGGCTGCCACCCCCCCCTCCGTCCCCAGCCACAAACATTTACCAGGACCTTTTAAGTCATGCAGTTACTCCATAACATAAGGAGTGATTACCTCACCATAGATATCACCATCATACTGCTACCAGACAAATCCCACTATACCCAGGCCAACATTACCAATAACGCTACTACATAAGGACCCAATTATACCACCAGAACATGAGCACAAATTGCCACCAAATAGTGACTGAATAATACCCCTACACTATTACTGAATAAAGATCATTATTATTGCCATATAGTGGTAGATAGTGTACACAGGCTCTGCAGACTGTATATTACCTACATACAGTGACCATATAATGGTAGACACCAGTGTACACAGACTCTTCAGACTGTATATTACCACCATATAGTAACCATATAGCGGTAGACACCAGTGTACACAGGCTCTTCAGACTGTATATTACCACCATACAGTGACCATATAGCGGTAGAGACCAGTGTACACAGATGCCCTACAAACTGTATGTTACCTCCATACAATGACCATATAGTGGTAGAGACCAGTGTACACAGGCTCTACAGACTGTATATTACCTCAATATAGTGACCATAAAGTGGTTGATGGGTATAAACATGCCCGGCAGACATATAAATTATTACAGTGCAGTAACATCTTGTGACTCACAGGTGACGTTTCTCTGACGAGTTGTGGACTTTCCCTTTTTCTTCTGCATCCGATCTAGACCGCCAAGACGACTTCTTACGGCCACCACTCATCCCTGCAGATTTGGACACAAATATCTTAGAATTCTGACTTTTCCATCACCTCACTCCCTCCCCTCCCAGCTCTGTACAAACTTCCCATTCGTGGGAGAGCGGGTACAGGCCATAGATTAGAGGGAAGGGAAGGAACAGAGGATTCATGCCCTGGAGCTTGTGTTACAGCTATGGCCTTTACCTCAGAATCATATAAGCAGATAGACCCCCGGTAGGCCCTAGGTAGTTAGGTAGTAAATAGGTCCCAGGTAGGTAGGCAGTAGTTAGGCAGGTCTCAATTAGGTAGGTAGACTACAGGTAGGTAGATTGGCACTAGGTAGGCAATATTTAGGCCCCAGGTAGGTAGATATGTAGTAGGTGGACCACTGGTAGGATGTAGGTTGGCCCTAGGTAGCTAGGCTATAGGTGGGGCCCACTTAGGTAGACAGGTAAACAGGCTATAGGGAGCCCCAAATAGGCAGGCAGGCTTTAGGTAGGCTATAGGGACCATATAGGTAGGCATGTAGGGTTTAAGAAGCTATAGGAGCCTAAATAGGTAGACAGGCAGGGTTTAGGTAGCTCTAGGGAGCCATACAGGTAGACAAGGGTTAGGTGGGCTATAGGGGCCATATAGGTAGGCAGGGTTTAGGTAGCTAAAGGGGCCCCATATAGAGTAGACAGGCTTCAGGGGGGCTATGTAGGTAGCAAGCTTTAGGGGGCTATATAGGCAGACAGGCTTCAGGAGGGCTATAGGGGCTATACAGGCAGGCAGGTTGGGGGGGGACTATGTAGGCAGGTTGAGGGGGGGACTATGTAGGCAGGTTGAGGGGGGGACTATGTAGGCAGGTTTGGAGGGGAGTATGTAGCCAGGTATGGAAGGACTATGCAGCCAGGCTAGTGGTGCCATGTAGGCAGGATGGGAGGGACCAGGTAGGAAGGAAGGGAGGGACCATGTAGGCAGGCTGGGGGGCCATGTAGGCAGGCTGGGGGGACCATGTAGGCAGGCTGGGGGGACCATGTAGGCAGGCTGGGGGGGACCATGTAGGCAGGCTGAGGGGCTATGTAGGCAGGCTGGGGGGGCTATGTAGGCAGGCTGGGAGGGACCATGTAGGCAGGCTGGGGGGGCGGCTATATAGGCAGGCAGGGGGGCGGCTATATAGGAAGGCTAGGGGGACGGCTATATAGGCAGGCTGGGGGTGCTATATAGCTACCAGGGACCACTCTGAGTATAAGTCATTTACCACCACTCTCTGAGTACGATCCAATAGCCAGTTTTTAATCCAATTACACACTGTTATTTCTAACCCAAAGGATTCTAATTTACCCAACAAACGCTTACGAGGGACAGTGTCAAACGCCTTTGCAAAGTCTAAAAACACAATATCCACAGCTGCCTCTCTATCCAGACTTCTACTCACCTTTTCATAAAAACAGAACAGATTGGTCTGACAACTTCTGTCCTTAGTAAATCCTTGTTGGCAATCACTTATAATATTGTATGCATCCACATATTCCTATATGTAGTCCCTTATGAGCCCCTCAAAGGGAAAGTGAACGACGCTGATCAGAAAAGACGTCTCCGGTGAGTCACTAAATGTAACTGCAGTGTAATCACTTATATTTCTGCAGAGTCTACATACAACTAGTATCTACCACTATATGGTCACTGTATGGCGGTGGTATATGTCTTCAGAGCCTGTGTACATCTGATAGTCACATGTGGGAGTCGCGTTTGGTCAGGGTCTGGCAGGATTATTTGATCCTTAAGTAGTTATAGTTTTGGGACTTGGTTTTGTAGAAGTTTTTTTATAAAACATTCTCTGGTTAATTTTGCTCCCGGTAGGTCATGTTTTGGTACGTCAACAGGGAGGGGTTTTTTAAAAAAAGAAATTTGTCATTGGGGGTTTTTCTTTGTCATGACTGCTGACAAATTTAAAAAAAATTTAAGGGTCATCTTGAATATGCTGAAAAATTATGAAACGGGACAAAGTTTTCTCTGAAAAACACATCAGCCCAGTTCCACAATGAACGCAAAAATGCCTACTGAGCAAAAACACAAAGGGCCCGGGCCCCGGATGTTTTAGGACCCTACCAAACCCCCCCGCCTCCCCTCCTTTCGTCTGGTCCTTTTCCTAATTAATTTAAAAACCTTTGAAGGTTGACACCCAGTCATGCGGGGAGTCCAGCATGTTCAGAAAATACACACCACATCTGCTTCCTAGAACAGCGCCCAAGCTCCCCATTTTTTTGGCTGCTAAATTTTTGCATTTTGGGAATAGACTTTTTAAAATCCCTTTAAAAATTTTACAATTTAATTTTTGTTTTGTTTTTAAATAGCAAAAAAGGCACTAAAAAAGTTTTTTTTTTTCTTTTTTTCCTTTTCCTGACATTTATAAGAAAATAGTTGTACAAATTTTTACTCTTTTTTGGGGGGGGCTAAAAGTAAAATTTGCCCCGTGTTTTTTTTTTGTATTATTATTTATGCATTTTTAGTTTTGTGTTTATTGTCTTTTTTTTATATATTGTGCCCCCTACTAAAGAAAAACCCCGTCAAAATTTTACTTCTCTGATTTTTGCTAATAGGGAATCCGGGTTTTACAGTAAATTTAAAATTGAGTACCATGTCAGACAGGCTGCCAGGCAAATAGGATCTGGGGTGTATTAAAATGCTTAGTGCACATGAAGAAACATTATTCCCCCCTTTTATAACAATCCGGGGTTAGCCCACCATGGAAAAATTTTAAAAAAGCTTTGGGCACCCCTGAAAAGGGAAAAGGGACATTATAGCTTAAAACGGTAAAAGGCGGCAACAAAAAAAAAAAGACGGGGGGACTACAAACCCAAAAAAAATTTTGCAAATTAGGGTTATTTTATTTAGAAAAGACAGTTTAGTTGGACTTAAAAAAATTTTTTAAAAATAACAAAATCAAAATAGAGATCTATCCAAGATTTTTTTTAAAAAACCCGGGGCTGATCTAGAACAAGGGGCATCCTCTACTCTTGAAAAGAAATTTCTAAAAAACATAAAAAAGGGATTTTTTTTAAACGTAAAGCATGAACTAGGAACTCTCTCCCCGAGGAACTTGTCAGGTGAAATCACGACGGATTCAAAAAGGTTTTGGGATCATTCGGGCGTAAAAAATAACAATTATAGGACGGGATTCTGGAGGGGGGTCATTTGACCCCGGGATTTTCCATTCCCAAATTTGTACTTTAAAAACAAAGCTGAACAAAGGGACGTCCTTTTTTTTTTTCGGCCCTAAAAACTAAATTTAAACAGTTTAAAATTAGATTTAAAAGGGTTATACAAAGCCCCTTCACTAACGTCGGATCTAATCTGTTAAGACCCAGAACTCCTGTGACGCCCAGTCCCTGGTACAAATACGCGGGGCATAGACCGGCCCCTGCTAAGCAAAGGGCTTTAGCCCCTTCAAAACGAAAAAGACTGGCAGAAAAAACCAAATCCCCCTTCGTCTGAAGACCCTTTTTAACTGACAACTCCCCCCCACCCTTGAATAGATCCCAATCCCAACAGCTTTTAAGGGAATTTTTTCCAAATTTCTTTGCATGTCCATCCCCTCTGCGATTTAGGGGAGCCCAATGGCATTTTTGGACCTGGCAAAACAATTAAAACCAAAAACTCGGGCCAAAAAAAGTAAACCACCCCAAACGGCTTTTATAGCAAAAAAAAAATAAAAATGGGGGAAACCAGGATAAAAGAAAAAAACTTACAGCCACTTTTTAAATGAATCCCCCGGTTCGGGGCCCCTTTCCTCAGTTTCCCGGGGGGAAACGCGCCTGATTTATTCGGACGGGGCCCGCTCAAAACATACATTAAATCCGCGCGCCCGCCATGTTTAGGCCAGTGGGGGACGAGGACAGGGCGGCGCGCGCCTAAATTCGGCGCCGAGAAGTGGGGACATACTGCGGGGAAAAAAGGGCGCCGCGCCCCCCAGTGGGGGGACCAAAAGTGGGGGGACTAGCGCCGTGGGGGACTGCCCCCGAAAAACAGTTCCGAGCAGACAGGCTGGACAGCGGAAATTTTTCCCATGGGGTCCCGAAAAGAACAAAAATCCCCTTTATAAAGGCGTTCAACATTCTAGAAAAGGACTAAACCTAAAAAAAAAAAAATACATAAAACAAAATCCTTCCAATCCTAACCAAATAAGGGAAAATTTGGAAATTTCCCGGGAAATACATAATTAAAATTTCAAAAGCTATTCTCATTGTCGAAAAAACCGAAAACAAAAGGAGCGACAGGACCCATTAAAACCAAAGAAATTTTATTGACCAATAAAAAGACGACAAAGACCCATTCAAGTCTATGGAAAATTTAACCAATCGAACCACCGGGATAATTTCAAAATACATAAAAAACGAAAAGAGCTGATGCTGAGCACGGGAGCTGGCATCCCAGCCAATCAGACGCGAGCAAATCCCCTTAATTCAAGGAGAATGGGCGCCTGAAATCTCGGCCTCAGCGCCGGCGGCATGAAATTTTAATAAAAAAATAAATTTTTTTTTAAGTGTAAAACTTTAACAGATAAAGAGCAGAACCCTTTTTTTACAAAAAAAGCAGAAAAAACCGGAACAACCGTTGTCGCCGGACCCGCAAAAGGGAATTTGCAAAAAGAGAATTGCCGGGAAATACGTAACCCAAATTTTTAAGCTATTCCATTGGTCGGCGAAGCCACCAACAGAAAGGACGACAAAACCCTTAAATCCTAGGAAATTTTGGACCAAACAAATAACGACAAGTCCCCCATTAAAATAGGAGAAAATTAAACCAATCAAATAGGAGCGACAATTCCCATTAAAACCTAGGGGGAAAAATTGACCAATCAATCAAGGCGGGAAGTTTCAAATACAGAAAATGCAAAACGACTGATTGGTTTAACGGGGGGGGACTCGCCAGCTTGCCAACGGGCGCACACTTTCCCTAATTTCTATAGGGAAAAGAAATTCTGACGGCTCGGGGAAAGGCTAATTTAAAAAAAGAGCCCTATTTTGACCAATGGGAAAGCGAGCGACCTCCAGGGGTTTTTATAATAAAAAAAAAAAAAAAAAACTTAAAGGGCTAAATAAAATTTAAACACAAACAAAGTTGTCCCGATGGTAATAAAACAAGATAAATGGGGGTAACGAAAAAAATATTAAATCAAAAAAATAAATTTTTATTTCTTTATTTTCGTTAGCCAAAGGATCAATAAAATTCAACGAAAAAAAAGAAATAAACATGATTTAAAAGAATTAATTTTTTTTTTTAACTTTACCCCCCAAATTTTTATTATTCTTTTTTAAAAACAATGGGGACAACTTGCATAAAATCATTAATTTCAGCCAGAAACATTTTATTTCTTTGGCAAAAAAAACCCATAAACTCGCCGCTCTCCCTTTTGGCCCAAATAACGGCCCCCTTTTTAAACTGCCAATCACAGAGCGCGCCAGAATTTTTTTCCCCAAAAAATCTATGAGAAAGTAGCTCGCGCCCTGATTTGGCAAAAGCTGGCGACCCCCGCCGCTTAAACCCAACCACTCGTTTCTGCTTTTTTTATGATTTTGAAACTGTTCCCCTTTGAATATTTTGGGTCAATTTTTCCCCCAAGGGAAAAAATGGCCACTGTCGCTCCTATTCGATTGGCTCTTCTCCCGCCAATAAATAGCTTAAAAATTTTAAATTTACTGTAATTTCCCAGCAATTCCTCTTTTTCAATTCCCTATTAGCCCCGGGCCCCCTGGGGGACAAACGCGCTTTCGGTTTTTAAAAACTGCTTTTTTTTGTAAAGATTTTTTCTGCTCTTTTCTAAAATGTTTTACATTTAAATAAAAAGTTTTTTTGATTAATTTTTTCATGCCGCACGGCGCGAGCCCCGAGATTTTCGAGCGCCCACTCTCCATAGACAAAAAAAGGGAATACTCGCGCTCTATTGGCGGAAGGCAACCCCCCCCAGCTCGCAACCCCACTTTCTGTCTTTTTACGTATTTTAAATCCCCCGTGGATTTGTTTGGTCAAAATTCCCAAGACTAGAATGGTCCCTTTCGCCCCCTATTCGAGGGGTCAATAGTTCTCCATAGGTTTTAAGGGTCTCTGCGCCCTATTCTATTGGCAGCACCAACCCCCCGTAGCTGAACCAAAACCCTTTTTCCCGAAATTTTACGTTTTTTAAACTTTCCCTTCTTTTGTTTTCGTTGGCCAATTTTCCCCCTATTTTAAAAAGGTTTTCACGTGCCCCAATTTTTTGGGCCGTTTTTATTGGCCGACCAAGAAATATTTTTTCGAATTTGAATTACTGAAATTTTCCCCAATTTCAATATAAAAATTTTTTGATATTGCCCGTTTTTTTAAAGGGGGGAAAAGGGGTTTTTTTTTTTATTTTTTTTTTTGGGGTTCAGCCTTTTCTTACAATTTTTTCCCCGCCTTTAAAAAGGATTTTTTTGGGGATTAAACTCCTGCTGAAAGGGCGACGCCGAGATTTCTGTCGCGATCTTCGTCTGTTTCCCTCGCATTTTTCCATCCTGCTTCATTCGCCTCGCCGAGCTTTAGACCAAAAAAAACCCCCCTTTTCGAGCGCCAGCGCAGCACTGCCCCGTTTTGGCCGACCGCCATCGTACATCCCCGAGTATACAGCGCGGCGCCCTGCCCGGAACCCCTACCCCGCCCCACACTGTGCCCCGCCCCCCCCTTCATGGGGGCGCACAAAAAAGGGCGAACGCTGCCCCAAAACACTGAATCCCCCGCGAAAAGCCCGACAAAACATTCGCCCTTAATTTTTCCAAAAATTTTCTACAGTAGATTAACAAAAAAATTTAAACAACGTAACGTTGGGAAAAGTCCAAAACCGGACATTTAAAACAAAGGAACTGGTAATTATTTTCATATTTCTATAGCGCAGCAAATGCTTTCACACCCTAGCGCCACTTTATATGCCCCCCCCCCCCACTGAAACCTATTCCTGCACATCTACTGAGTCTTCTGCTTCCATGCATCACTTCCTGTCAAAAACCAGACTACACCACAACAGTGTACAAACCTTCACACTACTACCACCCCGACAGTGGTTCCCTGGCTCACTCACCAACTACTCCACCCACAGTTTTCCTGCCTCCCTCACAACTACTACACCCACAGTGTTCCTGCCTCCCTCACAACTACTCCACCCACAGTGTTCCTGCCTCCCGCACAACACCTCCACCCACTATGATTCCTGTCTCCATCACAACTGCTACACCCACAGTGTCCCTGCATCCCTCACAATTGTTCACCCCACGTGTTCCTCTGCATCCCTGCACAATATGCTACAACACCCCACAGTGTTCATGCATCGCGCGCACGCCTCGCAACTTACTACCATCACAGTTTTCCCCTGCATCCCTCGTCAACTAACTACCATCACAGTGTGTCCCCTGCATCCCTCGCAACTACACACCCACGTATTGTTCCTCCTCCCTGCATCCCTCACAACAAACGCACCTCCACAGTGTCCATGTACGTCATCTGGTGGTTGTTGTAGTATAAGTGTACAGCCAATGAGGAACCACATACACATCCCACGGCATGCTGGGAGCCAATTCATACTGCCGCAAGGGCACAAGTAATAGTCTGTGGGAACTTCACAGTGTATTGCAGGATGAGAGTCACCACATGTAAAAGCAGAACTTTATTTAAAAATCTGTTCAAAAGAAAAAGTCTCTCACAAATGCAGATTCTTCTTCGGGGAGGTATAATATGCACAGCATCCACTCCATGGCTGATCTCTGACGAGGCGACTACCATTTCAAAGAAATTTATGGCTCAGCACACTTAGAGTGATCTCGTATAATAAGAGGTTCGCCGAAAGAAACGTGCGGATTTGCGGGGCCTTCCGCTGAACCCGCAGGGTGCGAGGAAAATACCTATCAAGAGGTTTCTGGACCTACAGTCCCTGTTTTGTTCCCAAGTTTTGGTGTCCTGCCATCCCCCCACTATCAAAACTTGACAGGGCGCATAGTGCACGTACGTCCCTAAAGGCTTCCCTCTCCTCTTCCCAAGAGACATTATTTTTTGGCTTCTTCCATGAAAGCTATAAACCCTTAAAGAAGTCTGTAATGGAGAATGCAAAGGGCTTCCGCTTCCTTGAATTCAGGTTTTACCCTCTGATACCATCTCTATCTTCCCGGACCCTCATTCGTGTCGTTTCACATAACTGCATAAGAGGTCAATCACATTGAACACATCCCATCTTTTCGGGTAACTTTCTTCAATCTTAGACCAATCATCATTTCATAACCGATGGAAATTATTCACACATATATAATGGCCCTCCCATCGGGGGGGTGGGAGGGGGGCGCGGGGGACGACCTCGAGGCGCATTTAATTATTCCGGGGGGGGGCGGGATCATGCTACCGACTGCAAATATCCTTAATTCTCGCGTGATCTTCCTGCATGTCGTTCTCTGCAATTTTCCACTGCCACAGAATCCCTTAATCCTCAGCCAAAAGATTGGCGATGACCTGGGAACTGTTCATATATCCCCATCCATACTACCTCGAACCTCACCCTCCACTTAGCCACCCAAACAGCCTGAAGATAAAGCCGTACCCAATCCCGCAAGAAAACCAGCTCAATCAAGGTCAAAATCTCCTGGACATTCCTCTCTCTCATACCCAGGGGCGCTCCCGGTGGCTACTCCCCAACGCTGAAAGAAGGGGTTGCCGTTCAACTTTCTTATAGTTCCCCCCCTGACCCTCCGTGGGATCTGACTAAAAGGCCATAGGCAGGACCTTTTTTTTTGCATTATTGTTACTGAAAAAGCGGGCCAAGTTCTTCTCTTAGAGTCATTCTAGTGTGAGTGGCGTATTCTCTATATCTCTCTCTCTGGAAGGGGGGGGGGGGGGGGGGGATAAGGGGTATTGCCCTTTCCTGTTTCCCCCCACTTTGTGGGGTAACACAACGAGTTTCTGTTTGCTCGTCGATTAGGAGGGAGGGGGGCCCTTAATTGGGATCAAAAACTTTAGCCGGGATCCTACAACTTTGGTAGACAATTCTGGTGGTATTGGAAGACAACACACATACACTTTTCAATTTTCCCACCACAACCACGAGAGCAATGTCGTCTCTTAGGACAAACTGATCACCCTAAAAACTTAGCAATACATTCTCATGGTTATACATTTTCTGGTTATTGGCCTAGAATTGTAAATAGTTGTATCGTCTACCCTTTTGTACTGATTCTTCACCTTATCCTCCTACCTGTGTCTCCTCCCTCCCCTTTGACCCTCATAGCTGTAAGTCCCCACTTTTGCTATCGAAAGTGATTGGCACCCATCTGTTTAAGAACTTAATACTAACTCACTCAAGAGACTGATTTAAACTAAACAGTACCGAATATGACCCGCTGAGACATTCACTTGTAAAATTTGAAAGGCCTTAACTCGATCTCTTATGCAATAACGACTGGCTCTAAAATGGAATGTAAGCGGCTTTGTGTCCGAACGTTGTGATCATCACAAGAGTCACACTTATATGCACCAGAGGGGTCCATTTGGCATTTGCAGACACTTATATCCACATGCATTCAATGCTCCCAACCAGTCTGGAAAGCTTGGGTGGCCATCTTTGATATCTAAGTCTTGCGCCCTCTTCTGGTCCATTCCTCGCTTATTGAGAGGATCCATGCGGATCGGATAATTATAGTATATCCTCCATGCGCCCACACTCTACACAACTAACCACCTTGTCCCCTAACGGCCTGCACTAGACTAACTCTTTTCTCAATAAGAGAGTTTGATTTCAAAACTCTCTGGGGTCCCTCCTTTTACCGTCGATAACTATTAGGAGTAAGACTTTAACACCTAATATTCTCTGAAGTTATGATCGAATTTTTCCATGGGTGGGGGCAGGGGCTTTATGGGAACAGCTCTAGAACAGACCTTTCCCGCCCTTTAGGTACTTCTTAGGGCCCAGCCTGTTTGATTTGTGGAGAGTGTCAACCCATCCCTAAGGAAAAGGAATTTCCACCATTTTATCAGGCACCACGAGCCACCATAAGACCCATTCCCAGACTGGACTATTTTTTTGGGAACGTCCCCTACGCTGCAAGCTCCTTTCAGGCTCTGAAATAGAAGCCGTTTACGTGTTCAGTCACGCCCCGGTTCGTGGTCGACTTAAAATTTAAGGGTCCCTGCCCCCTCTAGAGAGTTTTGTCACGGCGGTTTAAACGTAAACCCTCCTTAAAAAATCCTATATCATAGGATAGGTCTGTGGACGTACTGACGGGCGTACTTTGACCACCAATGCAGGAAAATCAGTCAACGATCTCAGAGGCCACACTGTGGGAAGCCCACAAAGCCGGTTTTATCAGAGGCTAATGTATCGCATCTAGCTCTAAACTTAAAGAGGGAATACTGAGGCCAGGACGACTCGCTCCCTGCGGAGCAATCTAAACAAACACTCCAAAGGAAATATAGTCCCAGTCTATTTCCACTCTGAGGGCCGAATAGTGAAGTTAGGAATGCTGCGAGGGGGTGAAGCAGTCGTTATTGCCACTCGCATGTCGAGAGAATTACTCCTAAAACTCTAAAACAACGGTAATTTGAGAATATGGCAATAAAAGCCCACACTATGTTGGCGCTCCAGCTCACAAAGCAAGGACTACTAACTCTATGGCCGCTAGGCTTTAACGAGGGAGAGACGGTAACCCTTTATACGGACCCAGGAATACATAGCCAAATTATTCTCAGACTTTTTCCTTCCAAACAATAACTCCCTTTTCCCTCAGACCCCCGGCGAACGATGAGGTGGTGCAAGCGTGGGGGGGGGGGGGGTGGGGGGGGGGGGCACAATGCAATTCGGGACATCTTCAAACGCTGTTCCCCCTTGCTAAAGCGATTCCCCCAAACAGGCTTCTGTGTCCCCTTAATGCACACTATGTAATGGATGAGTTGCAGGAAGTGTTGGAAGCCCTGCCTCACTATATGCCAAAGCACCGGGCCCCGGATTATATCACTTCCATATAAGTATTTCAATTCTTTCTCGGGAATCCTTGCCCCACGCAATGCTAACCCTTTTTAACTTCTTTTTTCTTAAGGCACTCCCAATATTCTTCCTACATACCATCGGTACCTACTCCTCCGCGGGTCACCCTAATACCACGAAGTCCGAACAAAGACCCCGGCGGATAGTGCGAAGCTAAACAGGCACATAACCCTCCTAAACTCTGAAACATAAAAAACAATTTCATACTAAAATATTGGCCAATGGTTTGGGTGGATTTTGGCTAACCCCAGCTGAATCATAAAGATACCAGGTTGGTTTTGGTCCCCTTTCGTCAGGGGGGGGAACAACACTAGAACGGACTATCGATTTTGATAGAGGATCTTGAACGCTCTCGCCTCGGAACAGTCCTTCCTTCTTAGCCTGTACGCAGAAAAGGAGCCTTTGATCGGCTGGGTGGCCATTCCTATTTGAAACATTAGCTGTATTTTGCTTTAATTGATCCTTTTGCTTATACTGCCATTAAGAATCCTTAGTCCTCCCCCTCATCGCGCGATCCAAACCTACCTCCATCACACCTCTTTCCCCTTTTAAAGATTAAGAATGGTACTAGGCAAAGGGATCCCCCTACTTGTCCACAACTAAGATACCAATTTTTGGCTAGTTATGCATTGCAACCCCTTGTCGGCGGTACATTATTAGAATCCATCCTGACAATGCAGGGGGGTAAAATTTGCATGAGACTAAAGAGAGTTTTATAGCTCTCACTATTCGCAGATGATATTCTGCTGCGACAATGTGACCGATCTAACTTATTTCCGCTCCAGCCCTTCCACGCACTTTTTGGTGTTTCCCTTTCCAGGGTAATAAGGTAAATAACCAACTAACAAAAGACAGAGGGAACCCTCCCCCATTAACCTGCCCACGGATAGCCCTTTCTTACTCTCAGAAGTAACTATCCCTATAAGTTGCAGTACCCAATCCCTCATAAATAAGACTCGGTATCGACTGTTACCTTGGGGGACTGACAGGCTCAACTTTTCCATCCACTCTTCAGGAGCGCTGAAGGCCCTTCTCCAAAATGGCACTCGGCTGCCTATTTCCATCTTCGTTCGGATCAACACAGTCAGAGAGTCTGTTTCTAACCCCAACTCTATAACTTCATTTCTGAAACCTAGCCTTCTGGACTGTCCCCCTGAGGGAGTTTGAACAAGCGTTTTGCAGCGGCCCTGTCTCAAATTTAGTATGGGCACATGGGAGCATAGGGTGGCCAAAAGGGCATCCTCAATGACGCGGGCAGGATCTGAGTGGGGGTTTGTCGGTATCCTAACCCTGACACAACATTACAACTGGGCCATGCACCTCCGTCGTATCCCTGCATGGTCCGCTTATAATCTCAATTCGGACAATGGATGGAAGGTGGGAGGAAATTGTTGTTGGCCCCTACAAACCACACCCAATGCTTTCCTGTCTGGCGAGTTCCCGACCTTCTCTACCAGGGCACCGAACTTATTAAGGCCCGATATAAATGTTACCATCACAAATTTGGCGGCATCTGTAGGATAAGGTTCCACCTGTTCTGCGGCAATACGCACGGCCATCGATGTCCTATGGCCTCTCATTTCTTGATACCCTGTACCCCTTCATTGGGCCACTAGCTCCTCAGGCTAATTTGCTCGACCATGGCTGGAGTGAGGGCGTATCTCTTTCCTCTATGTGGAGAATATAGCGGGGGCTCAGAGCACGCAGGTTGCAAATCCATTATGAAGCACCTCCAGAGGAAACCACGGAATTGACCCAAGCTCATAAATATTCATCTACATCTTCCAAACTCAACTCAACCTCCTTTTCTTTCCCCTCCACAACTCCCTGTACATGGACTAAGTACCCTCTCCCACCCTGAACCTCCACTTTGAGATCATCCTTTCTGCAAAGCCGGTAATTTCGACCAAGTAGGGTCTTAATCACACTTCACGGGATCCTATTCCATCTATAATGATTACCTCCACCAGAACACGAATCTCGCCGTAATTCAACAAATACATGAGGAAGTGGGAAGCTATAAATTGACAGGCGCCTCTATTCCTATTGCAACCTTCTGCACAACACATCTGGAAGGGTCGAACGTGCCAGATCGGCTCCGTCAGTTGTTGCCCAGAAGCAGAGAACTTATATAAGAATTCTCCCTCTTTTTCTAGGTACCAACACACAACATGCTCCACGAGGGGAGTAATGGGGTTTTTCCCCACATCCCTCTCCAACTTGTTTGGATCATATCTAGTCCAAGCTCTGCAAGTGGGGGACATCTTAACCTCCCCTATCATTCCTGGGAAATGCCTTGAGACCTTGCCAGACATAATGGTCTCTGAGGTTTCGGCAATTTACCATGAGGGAGCGATTCTGGGAACGGAAGATACAGGAGCTTGATCACACATACATATAATTAATGCTTAACGGACCCGTTTAGGAATCCTTCTACCTTCAAAGGACAACAGGCGCTAGACTCATGTGTATTAAGAAACCCATATTCTACCACAGCATCCAGGTGCCTGATCCCGATAGATTGAGAAGCAACTGCCCTCCCATTGGGATTTCATAGAAACTGGTTAGGGCATAAGGGTAAAGGGAGCGGTTACGACGCGAAAATGAGAGGCAACTGAACAAGCCGGGGAGGCGGGAGGGGGGGCGGGGGTAACATGATAGGACTTGTATTCTCTTTTGTATAAGACATGGGTCCCTATTGCTCAGAACACAATATTGGATTATTAACTTCACTCCTTGTAGCTTCTAATATACATTGAATCTGACTGCTAAGATGGCCATCATGTAGAGCCCCCCCCAACCCCCACAACCCCCCTCCCTCCTTCTCTCCCTTGGTGTACCTTCCCCTTCTGTATCTGCGTGCTGTCTTGTTGTGTGGTCTTTCCTGAAAATGTTATGATTTCATACAGTTATTTAATATAATGCATTTTGGTTCTTTAACTCTGAAGGAGATTCGAAGATATTTTTACACTGTATTATTGATGAGAGCAATAGCCCAACGCGATGGTCCTCTACAGTTCGAAATAGTGTAGATCTTTACTCTGAGCTACTGAAGTGCAAACCTTTCTCAGAGTCTTCCTACTGATGTTAGTTGTGTATATGAAAAAATGTAATTAAAATTTTCAAATTGAATAAATAAAAAGAGAGCGGGGGAACAAGGGATTGAAGAGTCAGGAACACATAGCAGCTGGAGGTTCCTGAAATCGGCTTTTAATAGGTCCTTCTGAGCATTCGAGGATGTCACACATCCATATGGCGACCCCCCACCCACCCCCCGAGCAGAACAAACCCATATCTATGCACCAGCAGAACGGCCTGGAGAGGACCCATCCTGGGAACGGGGTGTTTCTGATTAAGGACTGATAAAGCGAGTGGGCCGGTGACAGGCCCTTAGCATTCGATCTTTCTGTCCATGCCCTTCAAAACGGCAGTTAAAAGGACGGTTAATACCTGACAATCAGGATGGTAAATCTCCACATAAAGAATAAAAAAGCAATGTAAATTTACAAAGAAGACTCCCGTATACGACAAACCTTTCCAACCCGGCTTTGGTAAATACAATTATTGAGAGCCCTCTGACAGTCAGTCCCACGCAAGATATCCTGTCCCAGGCCGCTAGATTATAATACTTTGGATTTCCGGGGAAGTCCGAGACCATGCCAAGAGAATCTTGATGCTATGAAGAATGTGCGAAGAAGGAACTACCAGCACCCGAACTATGCCCCCCCATAATAAAAGTTCCGACAAAAGAGGCGTGTAATGACTCTCTCTCCTCCCTGGTTTGATATATATTAGGTAGCAATATTAAAATATATACAGAGGCGTGTACATCTCCACCATTTTAAGCAACTAGGACCTCAAGTCACCATAAAGGAATAGCGGGAATGGAACTCGCACCATAATCATAAGGGTGTCTATGGATTGCAGACTCGACACATAACTGACATATAAGATTATCCCCGCGATATTTTATCATGGGGTTAGGGGGTGCGGACGGTGGTTAATGAAGTGATACCCACAAATATTTTTTAAAACTGAATTACACCAGCGGAGATGATGAAGATAGGTCCGTTAGATGGGACGCTATGGTCCTCTAAGTTAAAGCCTGTCAGGGGTCAGTGGGGGGCGTTTATCTGAATTGTTTAATAGACTTGAATCCCACGAAGGTCACTCCCATCCTTTTTAATCCAGACAAACATAAATCAAACAACAACTGCCCTCCAAGGTAAGTTTTGTGGATTGGAGACCATCAGTAACAGGTGTCCGTCCGCATAGTGCCAAACGCCAAGCTTTAATTCTCCAGAATCGATTTATCTTCAATATTTCCATCGCAAAATGTTTTGATATATGGGTAACTCTTATACAGAAAGTCGTCATGAAGCAGTTACAAATAGAAATGGGTGGAAAGGGGACAATGCCCTTGCTTTACCCCGCGAACACATATCGAGAACCAATGAGCGAGGGAATTTTCTCCTAATTTCGAGGAGGAGAAGCCTTAGTTTGTTATTCTGCATGCATGACAGGGGAACACAAGAGAAGAAATAAGAAACACATTACCCAAACCCCCGCCGCCCAAGTCGTGGGATCCACGCCAGAAAAAGAGCGCAACTAAAACTCATTTGTCAAAAGCTGTTTTCTGCGTCCCAAGCTTAAGCAGGGGGGCGACGGAGTTTGGGCGCGGGACCTGGGGGGAGTAGGGTGGGGGTGGGGGGAGGGGGGGGGGGGGGCCAAGGAATCTTGCGCCTGCTGTCCCGCATAAGGGCCACCACAGCCAACCTACATTCACTCAGGCGTCCGAATAGTCGATTAAATGATAGAAAACCCCGACTAAGCGCAGTGAATGAGAAATAGATACACGGCCAAAAATTGTCTGAAGTTCGGATTTGCAATAAATTTTAGGGAGGCCAGAGCTTATCATTCCTGGATTTTAAGCAGGGATATGTGGCCGGGAAATAAAAAGAAGTTAAAGACGAGTGCAGGGAATACCCTTACAAACGTCCATTCAAGCAGCAGAACCGATTATAACGAGTCAAATAAAAGGAGTAAGTCTATTGTGATAGAACACGTATTGTAACCATTCATTGAAATATCTCTGGGTTAGAATGATGGAACAATATCCTTGTTTCAGGATTTTGTAAAATTATGCTTCTTCTTGTTAGCACCATCAATCGTGCCCCATAGGCGATTTACAAATTTATGCTAAGAAGGTGATCGACCCCAGCTCGGAGAACCTCCTCCACGGTGATTTCAGATTCAATCCTTCGAACAAAGCACTAGGGTCCTTTACCGTAAAGAAACCGGAGGGGGGTGTGGGGGGGGGAGTTATCACAGCATGAGATCCCAAAATCACTGTGAGCCTGTCCAGCATCAAACCAGGGTTTGCATTAATTAGGGGAACCTACAAAAATAAGCCACAAATGCTTTCCTAACACAATATTTTGTCGACTCCTTTCAGCGTACATGGTGCCTGTTATCGGCACTTAACTGCCACCGTCTGTTGGCGAGGCCTTCAGGCATCCATGAGAGCACGATCATGCCAGCAGAGCCAACTATTCAACCTGCCTAATTCCCCGACCAATACGCAGCATATAAAGCCCATTTGAAGGAAAAGTGGCTCAAAAAGCTCCTGGGCTATCCGTAGTAACGCAGCTCTATTTTGTTTGCCGCACGAGGGGCATGCTGCAAATCTTTGCAGACGCAGCATGCAAGTATCCTCATTATAAGTAACCTTCTAAACTTATTCATACACGTCCCTAACCCTCATGCCCAATGTAAGCCTGACATTAATTAGGCCAGACGCACCATCGCTTTCCCCCGCAGTGGGAGCAAAGGGCAAATAGCGGTGCATACCCCAATAACATAGCTCCTTATATATACCGACAGAAACTGAGACACAATTGGGTGCTTCATTTACAAAAACAACTTCTGAATGGGGGGGAGGGGGGGAGGGGCGGGAGGGAGGGGGAGAGGGACTCTATCTCTCTCTCTCTCTCATAACATACGTGTGTGAGGTAATCTCCATGACCTGCCCATAGCGAGGGCCAGCCCCGACAATGGGCTAAGTGAGATTATCATGGGTGGGACCCACATAGTGTCCGATATATGTGAATCTAGGAGTGAAGAATCCGCCTGCATACACCATACGAATGTAGACAGTCGTAGACACTACAAGGACCATGTAGATCCGTTCGAAAACAAATCCATGAACAACCGCTGACGCCGAACTAAAGTGAAAGGCATCGGTTCCTGTGGGATTTCATATGAGCCTACCAAGCAGATCAAACGACCAAAACCAGGTTGGCTTCCGATAAGGTAAATGGTGATCGAAGAGTTGAAAAGGCCACTGTGACTCGACCTGTGCGCCCAGATCTGTCAAGTATGGGGTCTGGGGCCACAATTAAAATCCCCCACTAAAAGTTAAATGTCCATGTTCCTGTGCTGCAATAGAAAATTTGTTGATGTCTGACAGAAAAAGATCATTTGCGAGAAGCACATTCGGAAATCATAGAAGATTAACAGGGTACCAACCGTTTTGGACAATTCGAACACTCTCAAATATATAAATCCCCATGCCTGCTCATCAATTATACCTAGATATCCGCAATCAGACACATGTCTACTCTTAGGCCACTCGAAAACTAACTATGAACGGACGCCTACGGGGACTAGTACAATACGTTGCGGACCAATACCGGTGATTCCAACCAATCGGACTCGCGAGGGCAGAAAACGAAATTGTACCGTCTCCAATGTTCCTCTTGCAGACATATAATGGTCTGCCTTCAGTCTTTTGTAGATGGAGCAAAACACATCTGCATTTTCTGAAATATTAAGGCTCTCAACGTTCTCAATCTGAATAGGACATATTATTTGCGGAAGAAGCCGGGGCCAGCCCAGGTTAGGACAAGGACGTGTCTGCTCACTCTATCCCAGATCACCCAGACATACCCTAAACAAGGAAACCGTCAGGAGAACACCCGTAAACAAGGAATGGTTCCAAGCGTCCCACGAGCGGCTTTTCCTCCGCTCCCATCCAGATGACGGAGGGATAGAAGAGGTTGCGAGGTATATAGACTCGAATCTCTGGAATCAGACACATGGATATGACAATAAAGTCCTAAGAGCGGATGGAAGCCCAAAGCAAAACAATAGTGACAAACAATCACAAAAAAATTCTACAAACAAGAAATAGAACAATTATGAACCCACAATACCGCGCAGCTAAGCCTGCAAGCCCATAGCCCAGAGAAGCGCTAAAAATCTATTTACACGAGTGAGAGGGGGGGGCGGGAGCTGGGAGCGGGGCAAATGGGGTAATCTATCGCACTCCAACACTCCGTCGTGACACAAAATTGATATTTGAGTGTGGGCTGGCGCCTTAAACCACCAAGGGCCGAAGGAACTCACTATTCACAATTAGCTCAAATCTCCATCCTGGACTGTAAAAACCTACACTGACGCCAATCTTCCGGACAGATATCCGAAACAAAAGAGTTAAACTCAATTCTGCCAATTGTCCTCTAAGAGCCTTATTAGCTTTTGCCTGACAAAAGCAGCTGGAATCCTGATGTTTATGTACATTAGGCATATATTTAAACTGTGCAAGACCGGATGGTATGCGTTTTCTCTTGCATTATCCAACACCTATTGGAAAAGTCCTGAAAACAAGGAATCCCTCTCACCTCTTCCAAACCATGCCACCTTTAGTTTTCTCGGGGTCCCGTCCGGTACGCCCGCAAGAATAGTTCCGTTGACAGACCAGTGTTGTGAAAGGGGGGGGGCGGGTAGTGGGGCTAACACCGGCCTGGGTACGAGCCTAGGTCCCCCATCCCTGCTGGACGCCCATTCCTGTGCACTCATTGTCCACCTGTATATGGCCATTTTGGAAGCATCCCCAAGGGTACCAGTCTCCAGCATCTCTAGTCCACCACCAGTTGTCGTTAGCCAAGGACTCAGGGGGGCAACCGATATCAGGATCTCTGTGATTGAAACGTCAAGTTATTGGCCTCGTGGTTCACATTTCGTCGTATGGGTGGAGCGTCCAAGGGAGAGAGTGGGGGGGGGGGTCCTGCATCGCAGTTATGTACTCCTGTCCGATGAAGGATGCCTCCTCTTATGACTTGACACAAAGAACCCACAAGCCTGTACTCCAGATAGAACTGCTAGAAACGAAGCTCTCTAGTTCACTCTCAATCTTTTATTTGTGAATATGTGCTTATTCGTTATTTTTCGACGCGCGCTGACGTTGATAGATGGATTGTCAATAAGGTCTATTGGCGGCGGTCCACGTGGACGATTGGCATAAGGATCCTATGCAGATGTTCCAATGGACGGCAGGTAACAACTGGAGACCACCTTGTGCCCAAGGCCATAGCGCAGAAGGACGGCGAAGCCATCTGGGCTTTGTCGGCAGAAGGGAGACAAGTCGATTGGACGTGCATTTGTGGACCCCACTGGTTTCCCCGGCCTCCTCATATATGCGAAAAATGGGCGGATTGACTGGCCAAATGGTGGCGCGGCTGTGCCCGAGAGGGTGGAAATTTGAAACGTTGATCTTACATCTTTTGGCCGCCTGCAGTGGACGTGGCAGCGCTGAGTACCCGTCTTGCGAGACTCTGAATGTGGATCGAACGGTATTTCATGAGTCGCGCTGCGGAGCCTGTTGCGACAATAGCATGCCATACACGTCCCTGGAATCAAGGAAGCACAAGCATCCCAATTACCCAAAAAGGGCCACGACAGCCTTCAGAGTGGCAAGGGGAGGCTTTTCCCTGGGGATTTGAGGGAGAAGGCGTATTATATCCAGGGCAATAAAAAAGGTCTCCCTTAGCTGCCAGTAGGAATTAAGGTGGCTGGTCACAAGGCCAGACCCGAAAAAACTAGGGCATCAAAGTCGGTCACTATGGGCGCACGGGAGGTCAGAAATGAACTCGCTTAACCAGCATAAGAGCAGACATATGCATCATATTACAAGATTAGCTACACTAAAAGGAGGCAGCAAAACAGTTACAAACACAAAACGTAGTGAGAACAAACAATCACAATCAGCAAGTAAGATGGTGCGGCCCAGAAAGTCTGGATCACTGGTAGCAGGGAAACAATAAGCAAGGGGCTAAATGGAAGAGGTTATCCATGCGGCATAAGGCCATTATATTGGACAGGCTCCCAGGTAATGTTAATTATGAAGTCTTGTGCACAAGTCACTCACGGACTAGCAGGAGGCAGTAACAAAAGCTGTCATCTTGTGATGGTAGAGCCACAAACCACAATCACACATGACGGAGATAGTTGCATAAAGTAGCTCGATGTGGTGAGGGTGATGTGAGGGAGCGTCCTGTCCCCATGGATGACCCCTCCGCAGGTGCTCATTAATGGACCAGATAAAAAATTGATGAGCAAGATCTAGAATGCAAAAACTGGTGAAATAATCTTTGGTGGGCCGTTACTCCACTGAAAAGACCCTGGCGGGGCCCAGGGAGCTGACTGGAGTATTTGAAATGCTCAATGTAGCAGAGTCCCAGAGCATGCCTCAGCATTCCCAGGGTGGGTGTGGGGTCAGGTCTGTAACTAAATCGGGGTCCCAGCTGGAGTGCCTAGGAGTTAGCTGGGCAGGACATCACGGCTGAATGTGGGCGACATGATGTTGCCCCCCCCCCAGCCCCTTTGTCACTGACCTCAATAGGAGAGAGTCCTTCTCTATCTCCTGCCTGGAGTCTCTTCGGCCCCTCCGCTATGGTGTGGAAGCGACGGACACCCGGCAGTGGTAATGAAAGTGGGGCTCGTCCCGACGTCCGCGCGGAGTCTGTCGTGGCTGGGAGTCTCATGTCTCCTGTCCTGGAATCAGCTCAGGTGCGCCCAGGAGCACTGCGCTCCCTCCGGTGTGGTGAGGCAACGTCTGGCAGCAGCGATGTCACAGGTCACTGGGGTGCAAGGCCTGGTCCGGTGACAAGACGCGGGCCGCCGCGCCGGGAATCCGCGCGCCTCCGGTGGTGGTGCGGGCTCTCCCCTGCAGCACAGGCGTCTGCCGCAGGTCCCTATCGCCGGTGAGTAGGACGGGTTGGTGCGGGTGCTCCTGCCTTCTCGCCGCGGCTAACAGTGGGGGCAAAGTCCACCGCCTGACTCTCCGCTCAGACAGTATCCCGCAAAGATGGCCGCCGGCAGTCGATAGGTGGGCCCAATGCCTCTCACCGCCACGGACTCCCGGGGAGAATCCAGGAAATGGCTGCTGGACCGCGGGCACCGGCACCCTGGCTACTCCCAGTGAGAGTTTGGTGTGTCTGGAGTCCAGATGGCCGCGGGATCCGATGGATGCAGGTACCCTGGACAGGAGCTGCGGTAAAACACGTCCATACACGATGCCCCGCTCCTGGAAGTCCAGTTTCAATATTTTTTAAGAATTCTTAAGTCCTGCAGTTTTCACTTTGGCCACTAGGCCTAATAATAGTCTGACACTTCCTGTTCTGTAGAGGAAGATTCTCAGCAGTCTGCTCATTATCATTAGAAGCAGGGTTACACTGAATGGTGACACTAGTGTGTTTAGATGACACAGAACCAGTCACAATAGGAGATGTCACAGCTCCCCCTCTCCCCTTCCCTGCACACTGTATTATTCCCAGGTCACAGAGTATGCCTAGAAAACTCTCCTATAGAAGTCAAAGGGACTGAGTCAGTCTTAAGGCTCATATGTGCATGAAGCTGCTGTAAAGTACAGTTGAAACCAGAAGTTTCCATACACTATATAAAAAGACACATATGCATGTTTTAGGTCAATTAGGAACCAAAATTATTTATATTTGCCAAATGCCAGAATAATGAGAGAGAGAATTTAAGGCATTTTTATTACTTTCTGCAAAGTCAAAAGTTTCCATACACTAGAATTACTCTGCTTTAAACAATTTGGGACAGCCCATATGATGCGCTCATGTCTTTGGAAGCTTCTGAGGTTTATTGGCAACATCTGAGTTAGAGACACATCTGAGGATGAATTTTAAAACGCACCAGAATGACACTGCTTCTGTGTGTAACTTCATGGGAAAGTCTAAAGAAATCTGCCAAAATAGCAAGAAGAGAATTGTGGACTTGCACAAGTCTGGATCATCCTTGGGTGCAATTTCCAGATACCTGAAGGTGCCTTGTTCATCTGTACAAGTACAAACAAGATGGGAATGTCCAAACATCATACCGCTCAGGAGGGAGACGGGTTCTGTGTCTCAGAGATGAATGTGTTTTGGTCAACCCAAGAACAAAAGCAAAAGACCTTATGAAGATGCTGGTGGAAGCCGGTAAGATTGGTCAATAACCACAGTGAAACGATACTGTATCAACATGGGCTGAAAGGTCACTCTGCTGGGAAGAAGCCATTACTCCAAAAGAAACATAGAAAAGTGAGACTAATGTTTGCAAATGCATAGGAACAAAGACCTACATTTTTGGAGACTTGTCCTGTGATCTACCGAAGCCTAAGAACACCATCCCAACTGTGAAACACGGGGGTGGCAGCATCATGTTGTGGGGTTATTTTACTAAAGAAGAATCTGGTGCACTTCACAAAATAGATGGCATCATGAGGAAAGACGTTTATGTGGCAATGCAAAAGCAACAAAAAGACATTAGCCACAATGTTAAAGCTTGGGTGGAAATGGGTCTTCCAAATGGACTATGACCCAAAGCTACTGCTAAACTGGTTACACAGTGGCTTATGGATAACCAAGTCAATGTTTTGGAGTGGCCATCACAAAGCCCTGATCTCATTTATGGGCAAAGCTGAAAAGGCCGGTGCGAGCAAGGTGACCTCCAAACATGGCTTAGTTACACCAGTTCTGTCAGGAGTAATGGGCCAAAATTCCTACCAAATATTGTGAGAAGCTTGTGGAGGGATATTCAAAACATTTGACCCAAGTTATACAATGCTACCAAATACTAATGAAATGTATGGAAACTTGATTTTCAGAAAGTAATAAAAATGCCTTAAAAAATTCTCTCTCTCATTATTTTAGCATTTGGCAAATGTAAATAATGTTGGTTCCTAATTGACCTAAAATGGGGAAGGTTTATTCTGATTTCATGTCAGATAGTGAGAAAAACCTGCAGATGGGGCTTTATATAGAGGGGAGGGGAACTTCTGGTTTCAACTGTATCTCTTTGACTGCTGTTAAAGAAGTGCAAGCAAGAATGCTGTCCCCACAATCTTATATAGACGACCGAATTGAGAAATCTACAATCAGAAAATAAAAAAGGGTCTTGACTGAATAAGAAAAAAAAAATTGGCAACAGGTTCCATTAAACAATTCCAGCCCAAGAGAGCCGACCATAAACAATTAGAGACCTCACTGAGCAAACAGAAGAAGGTACACAGCCCATGGAGGACGGGAAACTGAGCTTCTCTTCTTGTCCTGACTGCCTCTTACAATGAAGCTGTAACCTCTTCCCTTCTCTTTTCTTATACCGAATGCCTCTTATAGGTGTATTCCCATCTCACACAGTTGTGACCTTTCCTTAGGATAACATGTCCCCACAACTCCCACTCTGCTTCATGCCATGAACACTATAAGTGAAGAGTCGGCCACATATGTACGGCTCTCTCCCTATATCTCTATGAGCGTTCTGAATACATCTGCGCACACTTGTTCAGCTGTGTTTGGAAATCCATTAGACGTCAATGGAGAGAGATGTGCATGTGCGGCCACTTTTCCTTGCAAAGTGGCCACGTGTAAAGTAGGATGGGGAATAAGGGATATGCAATCTAGTTCTAGAGATAGGTGTGAATCTAAAAGGTAGGACCTTCACTTATCAGCATTTGTGGCATGTCCACAGGATCTACCAAAAATATTTGGGATGGGAAAGCCGCAAGAGAGGGAGATGAGAAGAAATAGTGCTGATAAAAGCTTTTCGGGCTGTGTATGGGCTGAACATGGAGAAGGAGGAGATAATGTAAGAGTTGAAAGCTGCAGAGGGAGCAAAATGTGGAAATATTGTCATCTGAAATGAAAGCGACTATAGAGCGATTGTTGAGAGAATACTTGGTGATTCAGAAACATATGAGAGGCTTCCAAAAGACCCAACCAATGAGTATCTGAAGGAATTGAAAAGGATTTTGGATTTGGGAATTGAGAAAAAATTAATTACTGAGGAGGAGAAGAAATTTATGCTAAATGTGAATCCTCCTATTGCTACCTTTTATGCATTACCAAAAGTGCATAAAGAGGTTGTGCCAATACCAGGAAGACCGATAGTCTCAGGTAGAAACAATTTAACACAAGGACCCAGCACGTATGTTGATCGTATACTGATGCCCTTTGTCACTGGCCTTCCTTCATATCTTAAAGATACGAAGGACACTGTGATGAGAATTAACGATCTAGTGGTGAGTGAGAGTACACTTCTTGCAAGTTTAGACGTAGAAGCCCTATACAGTAACATCAGACATGACCTGGGCCTGAAAGCAATCAAGTATTTTTTTGAACACAAGAGGTACACAATTTACGGAACACAATGATTTTGTTTTACAGCTATTGGATTTTGTTTTGACACAACTATTTTTTGTTTGATGGCACCTTTTATCACCAGATAAAAGGAGCAGCCATGGGAACTGTCTGTGCACCAAGTTTTGCTAATCTATTTTTAGGTTGGTGGGAGGATGCTATTGTTTTTTCTGAACACCTTGAAATATTCACAGATCGGATTTTATTTTGGGGGCGCTTTATTGATGATATTTTGATTTTTTGGGATGGCTGTGAAAAAGTATTCATGGATTTTGTATCTAGACTCAATGATAATGAAATTGGGCTCCTCCGGAGCGCATACAAGTGAACAGATACCACTGCGGAGCACAGAGCGAGCGCTCCGCAGTGGACTCCGGGCGTCTGCGGCCGTCCGGAGTTTCCGGCACAGGCAGCGTGTGTCATCACGCTGCGTGCGTGGCCTGATGACGTCACGCGCCTGTGCCGAGAAGACCGAGGACAGCGTGCGGGAGGCCGGACAGCGGGGAGACGGAGCGGCGAGGGAGACGGAGCAGCGGGGAGCCAGGTAAGTGGGGTTTTTTTTTGTGTTTTAAAATGCTGCCTATGCCTGCCTATAGCCTGCCTAGCGGGGCCTATACCTGGCTATAACCTACCTAGGGGGCCTATACCTGGCTATAACCTACCATAGGGGGACTATGCCTGCCTATAACCTACCATAGGGGGACTATGCCTGCCTATAACCTACCATAGGGGGACTATGCCTGCCTATAACCTACCATAGGGGGACTATGCCTGCCTATAACCTACCATAGGGGGACTATGCCTGCCTATAACCTACCATAGGGGGACTATGCCTGCCTATAACCTACCATAGGGGGACTATGCCTGCCTATAACCTACCATAGGGGGACTATGCCTGCCTATAACCTACCTAGGGGGACTATGGCTGCCTATAACCTACCTAGGGGGACTATGGCTGCCTATAACCTACCTAGGGGGACTATGCCTGCCTATAACCTACCTAGGGGGACTATGCCTGCCTATAACCTACCATAGGGGGACTATGCCTGCCTATAACCTACCTAGGGGGACTATGCCTGCCTATAACGACCTATACCTGCCTATAACCTACCTAGGGGGACTATGCCTGCCTATAACGACCTATACCTGCCTATAACCTACCTAGGGGGACTGTGCCTGCCTATAACCTGCCTAGGGGGACTATGCCTGCCTATAAAAACCTATACCGGCCTATAACCTACCTGGGGGGACCTATACCTGCCTATAACCTGCCTGGGGGGGACTATACCTGCCTATAACGACCTATACCTGCCTATAACCTGACTAGGGGGACCTATACCTGCCTATAACTTGCCTAGTTGGACCTATACCTGCCTATAACTTGCCTATGGGGGCAATTAGCTGCCTATAGCCTGCCTATGGGGACATATAGCTTCCTTTATCTGCCTATTACGACCTATACCTGCCTATGGGGGACATTAAACTGCCTATACCAGCCTATATCTGACTATGGGGGACGTTAAACTGCCTATACCTGCCTATGTAATTTTATTGGTATCTATTTTTATTTTTAAAATTCACCAGTAGCCGCTGCATTTTCCACCCTAGGCTTATACTCGAGTCAATAAGCTTTCCCGGTTTTTGTGGCAAAAGTAGGTGCCTCGGCTTATACTCGGGTCGGCTTATACTCAAGTATATACGGTATATAAACTAACACACAATCTATGATTACAAACAATGATTAGTATGCACAACAATGCAACATTATAAAGATTTACAAGTGGGTAATGATAATAGTCACACACTGTAGTTGATATAATTGTCATATATTGACAATAAATATTAATCAGAACACCATCCAACACCAGTAATATCTAATACATAGTGGCATACAGACGAAGTGGTGGGAAAGATGACCCCAACTTACATTATACCTTTGACTCCTGGCTGTTATCTACAGTATGTGACTATTACCATTACCCACTTGTAAATCTTTATAATATTGTATTGTTGTGCACACTCCTCATTTGTGGTAGTGTTCCACAGTATTATATTCTGTATAGATTTTGTGTTATTTTATTTTTGGTTTTATGCAATAATTTAAATTTTAATGATTGTCTGCGGTATAGATCTGTTTGGCAGTTTTCTGGATAATGGTTGTTCTGTCCTCCCTATGTGAGCAGAGCGTAACTCTTTCCCAGCAAGCATTGATGAGGAGCGATGTCCATATACAAACGTTATTTTATAGGATGGTGTAAAACTGGGGAAACCTACAAAACCTACATTTACTATGATGTAACAGTGATATGGGAGTCTAAAATATCTCCATGCTTTGTTTGTCTGGTGTCCAAATTATAAATTAACTCAAAAGTGTATGTGCACATACAATCATCGAAGGAACAAGAGACATTTCCCAAAATCTCGGTGTATCCTTTCTCCTTTATTGAAGGCTTGGCAAACAGTTGTATAAACTTGGCAGTAATCTATGCAAAACATATATATTTCTATTGGATACTACCTTTTAGTCATCTTTGTTAGTAACACCACTTTTATAATCATGTATTACAACAATCACCTCATTAATAATCGTTAATAAGCATCTTTACTGGTCAGTATTAAAATCACACCTCTAATTTTGCTGATTATTCTAAAGTATTTGTGAACGCTTCATAGCATGTATGACGTAGTGATTCTGAAATATTTAAAGGTCAGTGATTCTACTACGCATGCCAGAACAACAAAACTATTGACAAAACTACTATCCTCTGTCCTATCTCAGCAGTGTCCTTCGTAATGTATAACAAAGCCATTGTTTACAGTTAGACATTGAGAGTCTACCAAAACAATACAAGGGCACAAGATTCATGGAAGAAGCTTGCATCTTTAGAAATTGAAAAACTTTTAACCCTGTGTTATAAAACTTGAGAATTTATGACTAGAATTTATTAATTTCCATATCAACAGCATGCAAGCATGAAGTATACACAAGTCAATACATGCATATTTACATGTGCATAAGACACAATACAGGATGAAGAGTGTGCAGACATATACAAGTGAGGGTACAGGGTACATGTGTTATTCTGTCTGCAGCAAACATGAGTCTAACTACAACTATAAACAACAGCTATTGGCATAGAATACAAGACTATACAATGTGTAGCCCTCAATGGCAATTTAACCTTACCAGCGATGCTAACTGTAGGTCTACATGGACGAGGATGGTGGAACATGTCTTCCTGCACATTCGTCTTAGAGAAAATGGCTGATGATAATGATGACTCTGATGTTAGCAGGTGGTCATGTGATATAATTAAGGCAACCTTACTTGGACAAGTTAACATAATATGTGCTAACTAGAAGTGTGCCCCAACAGACACTAGATGGAGCTGTCGCAACTGAAACGTGGAACTACAGTAGACAAATACAAAGAACATAAGAAATATAGCCAAGGCATAGAGCTGAGGTATAATCATGGTTATACCTGTGTCTATATAACTATTATTATTATTTATTTTAAAGCGCCATTGATTCCAACTATGTCATGTGTTGATTGGTGTTCTTCCTCTGTATTACTTAACTGTCAGTCTAGCACTTTAGCCATTATTTAAAATAAAAGGCCACCACTGACCACTAGCTGCTGCCTCTCAATTAAGAGTTAAAGATATCCTGGTCCTAGTAATTGCCCAATTGCCCTTTCTCTGTATATTATTCATAATATACAGCTCCTCAAACAACTGTCTCCAATACTTCTCCCGTGCTTCCTCCACATTCACTGCCCCCAACACATCAGACTCTCCTCCACTTTCACCAGCTTCAAAAGCAACCTAAAAATCCATCTCTTCAGGAGCCTATAACCTACAATAACCCTGCTGCCCCGACACCCCCTCAAACATTTCTGTCCCTCACCTCCTGTCTCTTTCCTCCTTCCTTGTAGATTGTAAGCCTTCGTGGGCAGAGTCTTCTCTTCCTCTGTACCTGTTGTTAGTTATCTATTGTCACCATTATACTTGTTTGACTTATGTTATGTATTTAAACCCCTTGAATGTACAGCGCCCTGCAATCAATGGTGTTCTAAAATATATAATAAATAATTATAATTAAGAATAATTAAATGTTTATCCTGCTTACCCTCCTCTAAAGAATACAACACTATCTCCCATCAGCCTTTGGGGCTCTTTTTAATCTGACTGCATAGAGACCTAAAATATCTCCAGCTCCGTCTAATGGTTCCTTCGTTTTAGGAGGTACCATACAGGGAACATATTAGTGGACACAGTCATGATTTGATGTGACAGCATATAGAATTATTGTATGATTGCTGTACACAGTGTGGCACTCAGATCCTGCTTCCCATATTATGTATAAGATCTTTTTAAATAACAGAGATACATCTTGGTGCAGAAGTGGCCAAACTTGTTTTTTATAGAATATAATTTTTTTTACAGCTTGAGCTAGGGGCTTTAGACAGACACTAATAGCTTGTGGAGGATGCTGCAACAGAGTATTCAGCAGTCTTTCAGCTTTTTTTAAGATCCTCTATTGCCCCATATTAATGACGGCAGCCACTATTAATTATAAGGTCAGATTCACACATACAGTTTTTGATCCATGTTTTATGTAGATTTAGCTAAAGTCAGGGGTACATTATAATGGAAGGAAAAGGAACAAGGCCTTTTTTTTTTTGTTTTTTTTTTGTTAACCCCAGTTTTGTTAGAAATAAAATAAACTAGTGCATGGGATAATCCAACCTTACACCGGCCCCAAAGTCATGACTGCTTTATACATGACTATCCTGCCCTCAGCCCTGGTCTGTGCTGGACAGCATAAAGCAGTCAAGAAGTGTGTGAGACAGACACCACCTAAGACTTAAAAGCCTCACTATAATTTACCATTGAGCGTTTACTGAATGCAGTGGTGACAGGCATACTGATACATGTCTCTGTATTGATGCTCGTCTGAACATAGAAGTATAAAGCAGCAAAAGAAAAACCCTATGGCCTAATATCTTTCTTCAAAAGTCAACTGTTGTATTCTGTAATTGTAAACTGTTTTGCCACCACTTGCTTTGCCCTGCAATTTGTATGGACAGACTTATATAGAAATGTTATAGTCTTCCGGTTCCAGCGGCAACAGGATGTGAGCAACAGCGAGGAGCTCCTGCACACCCGACTCGTTTAACGGGCAAAAAGACCGGACAGAGGCAAGCGGCGAAGCTGAGTTGTGCACGGCATTGGGGAGAGACAGGAGGAGGAGGAAGGCGCAGACACCGTGGCCCTGAGAGAAGCGGAGGCGGCACAGCGAACGCAGCGCGGGTGCCGGCAGCTGGGGCTCACGGTTTGGAGAGCGCAGCACATCACTGGCAGAACTGGAGGCAAGAGACACAGGGAAGACTGCATCCAGAGTCTATTAAAACACAAAGGACGTCATCCGCCCATTGATCTCTACAGCCTCAATTTATATGAGCATACTGAATGGCAGACCATTACCTCTACTCTGAAGTGAACATCTCCATGTTCTTCCAGAAAAGTCTGGTACTCATGGTCTAGCAACCTGAGAGACTCTCCAATTGCTTGTAATACATATAATCCATACATGCCAACTCTCCCGCTTTTGGCGGGGGGGTCCCGCTAATGGGGGGTCCCCCCCCCCGCCCTCCCAGCAGAGTTGGCATTCCTCCCGCCGCCAGCAGGCAGCGGGGGGACCACGGGGCAAAGGGTAGCGCTGGTGCGCTACTCTGGCGCCGCCGGGCCGCTCCTACAGGCAGGTGAAGCGGCCGCTCACCCGCCCGGCGAGTTTCACTGACTTGTGCGGGGCGCAGCCGGACAGTCAGTCAGCAGTACAGGGAGAAGGCAGGAGGGATCGTTCCCCTCCTCCCTTATCCCCCTGTATGTACAGCGCCGGTGTGCGCGCTGTACATACAGGTCAGCGTCGCAGGGGGAGTGACGCGCGGCTGCACTCACTCCCCCTGCGACTCTGAGACTACTCAGTCGGCCGGGAGATGTCCGGAGCTGCAGGAGCCTGGTGAGGTAAGTGGCTTTTATTATTTTATTTTTATTAGTAATAGGGGGGCTCTACCTGGCTACAATGGGGGAGGGTCTACCTGGCAACAGAGGGGGCACTACCTGGCTACAATGGGGGGGGCACTACCTGGCAACAGAGGGGACACTACCTGGCTACAATGGGGGGGCACTACCTGGCTACAATGGGGGGGGCACTACCTGGCTACAATGGGGGGGGCACTACCTGGCTACAATGGGGGGCACTACTGCTAAATGGGGGGCACTACCTGGCTAACAAAGGGGGCATCTACCTGGCTAAAAATGGGGGCATCTACCTGGCAACAGAGGGGGTTCTACCTGGCTAACAAAGGGGGCATACTGAACAATGGGCACTACCTGGACAAATGGGGGCATCTACCGGCTAACAAGGGGGCATCTATCTGGCAACAGAGGGGTTCTATCTGGTACAAGGGGCATCTGCTGGCTACAGAGGGGATTGCCTGGCTACAAGGGCATCACTGCTACGGGGGCATCTACCTGGCTAAGAGGGGGCTCTATCTGGCACAGAGGGGGCATTTCCTGCTACAGAGGGCATCTCCCGGCTACAGAGGGGGCATCTGCTGGCTACAGGGGCATCTACTGCTACAAGGGCATCTGCCTGGCTACAGAGGGGGCATCTGCCTGGCTACAGAGGGGGCATCTGCCTGGCTACAAGGGGGCATCTACTTGGCTACAAGGGGGCATCTACCTGCCTATAAGTGGCACTACCTGGTTATGGGGGGCTACTACCTGGCTATAAGGGCATCTATCTGGCTTTCTTCCAAAGCCGTTATGCAGTTAGGTGTAGTGGGTGTGGCTTTTTGAAGGGGCGTGGCATGTACCTTTAAAACGTCTTCAAATAAAGAAGTGGATTTTTACTGCACTTGGTTTCAGCTGGAAAAATTTTCTTCTTGCTTTCACAGATAAAACAGCCATTCTCTGAGCCTTCAAGCGGAGGTAGTCCGCAAAAGAAAGGCGTTCTCCGGAGTCTGCACAGAGCTATATCACAAGAAAATGAGGTTTGCATTGCTATTCCCGGCCATACTAAAGATCTACTACAGCAATGGGAATTCCTCCACGTTCTACTCCCCAGAGGATGCAAGGAGTTTCCTTCAGCAGAGACGGCCAGCAGAAAAGGACTCTCCAGGGGGGCCATCGAGACATCTATCTCCGAGGTTGACATCTTCTCCAAATGCATCTATGCCGGGAAGATCGGACGAGAATCCAGCAAAAGACTCCAGTTACAAATCGCCTTCTAGGAGATCATTGCCGGAGATTCCTCTATCTGCTCCATGACTTGGAGACTTATATCCTTTGATTGGATGTTCATGAGGACATGATTGCGTCTCTAAGCTTCACAGCTTGTCATAAGTAAACAGAGTTGGGAGGGAATTTGGATAACAAATTGAGTAGTCCCCGTGTAGAAGGAAGTGGGATTGTAGCACATATCGCAGGACTACGGTTATGCGACTCACTATGTTGGAAAAAAATGGAGTCCAGATTGTGTCAGTTTTGATATGTATTGACCTCCTTGTTACAGTTGGGGGAAGGGTACTTTTCTGTTGTTCCAGTGGAGAAAAATGTATGGTCTCTGCATTGTCGATATTTACCCCAAGGAAAATGGGTCAGAAGGTTACCCAGCGGCAGACAAGAAATATCAGCCAGGCTTAGCAAAGAGGGAAAAAGCTGGATTAAAGTCATATCTTGGAACATCAAGGGATTGAATTCCCCACATAAGAGGAGAATGGTGTTACAGTAACTACAGAAATTAAAAGGGAATGTGATTCTATTGCAGGAGACACATCTGAGGACGGAGAACATGGCCAGAATACAAAAAATGTGGGTGGGAGAAATGGTGGGATCCCCAGCGCCAGACAAAAAGGCTGGTGTTATGATTCTCATAAATAAGCAGTCTCAATGCACTTTGGTAGCGTCCAGCAATATTTCAGAAGGTAGGATAATCCAAGCTACTTTAGACACCCCGGCGGGTAGAGTGAGTATCTACAATGTATATGCGCCTAATAAACAAGACGATGGGTTTTTCCAGGCATTGAAATTGGCAATTCTCCAAGATAGGGAGTCCCAAATAATTGTGGCAGGAGACTTTAACAGGGTCATGAACACTATGGAGGACCGTTAAAAGGGCTACAACTGTAAAGGGCTGAGTAGCTCTACAGAGTAGATCAAATAATGTCAGATCTAGGGCTAACAGACATCTGGAGGCATATAATCCGGAGGGTGGGGCTTTCACATTCTTCTCTAGAATTGACTGTTTCTTTCTGAACGGCAACATGGTAAGCAAATGGGAGGAATCTACCATTCTGGATATAGTAATTTCAGACCATGCCCCGATCACTTTGACGGCTCAGGACACGTACCCTAAAGGTACGGACATTATATAGAGAATGACGGTCTTTTTTCTTCAGGAAGAGGGGTGCCCTGAGCTCTTAAAGGGTTGGTGGAAGGAATACTGTGAAGCAAACGGAGCCCATAGAGATAACCCCTTCCTATTTGGGGACACTGTTAATGCTTACCTGAGGGGGAAGATAATTGCTTATAAAGCTAATAGTAAAAAACAGGTTAGGGAACGTTTTAAAGCGGCGACTCTTCATCTTAGGGAAAGCTATACCACTTTTGTGGGCTCTTTGACAGAGGTTGATGAAAGGAAATGGATACAAGCAAAAATGGGACTTTTGTACTTACTGTAAAATCCTTTTCTCATCCGATTCATTGGGGGACACAGCACCTTGGGTATAGGCCATTGCCTTAAGAGGCGGATACTAATCGGACCAAACACATTGGGCCCGTCCCGGTGGCCTATATCCCTCCTGCTGATGCCAGGCTGATCAGTTGGTACAAAAGCTGTGGTCGAGAGGTAGAACAAAAGAGCACACCGAATCCATGGAGAAAAAACGAGGGTGGGACCTGTGTCCCCCAATGAATCGGACGAGAAAAGGATTTTACAGTAAGTACAAAAATCCCATTTCCTCGCCAATAATTCATTGGGGGACACAACACCTTGGGATGTCCAATAGCAGTCCCAGAGGGTGGAAAAACAAAGGAGCAACAATTCAAAAATTCATCAGCAGTGATCAGCATCAGCACACTGCTGCCTTAAGCGTCAGCTGAGGCCAAGGTATGGTTCTGGTAAAACTTAGAGAAAGTATGGACCGGAGCCCAGGTGGCAGCTTTGCACACCTGTAATGCTGAAGCCTGATGCCGAACCACCCAGGAGGCACCAACCGCCCGTGTGGAGTGAGCCGTAACCTGAAATGGAAGGGGCTCGCCCCTAGACCGATAGGCTTCCGAAATTGCAGACCGGATCCAGCTGGCAATGGCGGCCTTAGAGGCTGCCAGGCCCCTACGCCGGCCCTTCTGAATGACAAAGAGAGCTTCAGAACGCCTAAAGGATTCCGTAACAGAGACCACGTCTAAACAATGAAACGCCCGCTGTTGAAGATGAGAAGGCAAGGGACAAAAAGAGGGCAGAACTATGTCCTCATTGATATTAGACGATGACACCACTTTGGGGAGAAACGAAGGAACAGGACGCAAAGCAACCTTGTCCTTATGCAGAACCAAAAAAGTGGACTTGGATGATAAAGCATGGCTCAAAAGGCGCAGACTCCATGGCCTTCAACACAAGATTTAAATTCCACGGTTCGATAGGCCTACGAACCGGAGGGACAGAATACGCGACCCCTGCAAAAAGGTTTTAACCTGTGAGCAGGAAGCCAGCTTGCGCTGAAACAAAACTGAGAGAGCAGAAACCTGACCTCTCAAGAAGAACAGGCCGAGCCCGAGCTCCAGGCCTGACTGCAGAAAAGACAACACCCTTGCAGTAGAACGTACCAAGAGGTGAAATTTCAGGGCTTCAGCCCAGGCGAAAAAGGCCTTCCAGATACGCTAATAGATCCGGGTGGACTGAGGCTTGCGCGCCCGAATCATGGTCTGGAGAACAGAGCCCGACAAACCCAGAGATTTTAATATTCTGGTTTCAACAGCCACGCCGTCAAACGCAGCCGTAGTAAAGTGGGGTGGAACAGGGAACCCTGCGAGAGAAGATCTGGACGCAGCGGAAGGGGCCAAGGAGCGTCGGCCAACAGAGCAACAAGATCCGCATACCAGGACCTGCGGGGCCAGTCCGGGGCGAATGAGAATGGCGGGTACCCTCTCAGACTTGAGACGCTTGAGCACTCAAGGAAGAAGAGGCCAAGGAGGAAACGGGTAGATCAGAGCGAACTGACTCCAAGGCAGGACCAGCGCATCTACTGCTAGGGCCAAGGGGATCCCTGGCCCTGGACACGTACCTCGGGAGTTTGTGATTGAGGCAAGACGCAAAGAGATCGACGTCTGGCATTCCCCACTTCTGGCAAAGGAGGTAAAAAACCTCCGGCAGAAGAGCCCACTCCCCGGAATCGACTGTCGCTTGTCTGAGATGGTCAACCAACCAGTTCTCCACCCCCGGAATGAAGACTGCCAACAAAGAATCCTCGCAGCTTCATGAAAAACTGTCCGGCTGCCCGGTGCCACCCTGAAGATTCAAGTAGACCACTGCCTTGGTGTTGTCGGACTGAACCCGCACTGGGTGACCTCAAACCATAGGGGACCAATGCGAGAGCACTAAGAAAATGGCCCGACGCTCCAGAACATCAGTCTGAAGACCGGATTCCATGCGGGACCAGCAACCCTGAGTCGTCCGAGTGCCAAAGACTGCGTCCCAATCCGATGCACTGGCATCTGTGGTGATGATCAGCCATCACATGGACAGAATGCATGGGAGGCAACACATGGGAGGTTAGCCACCAGCCCAAGTCGGCTCGCACCCGGAGTAGCAGACAGACCGTTATGTCCAGGGACATTGGAGACCCGTCCCACCGAAACATGATCGCCCGCTGCAGAGGGCGAGAATGAAACTCGAGAATGCCTCGAAGGCGGCTACCATCCTGCCAAGAACCCGCATGCAAGTGCAAAGGGTATATGGGGTGTGATCCAGAAGTAGCGAAACGTCTGACTGCAGCTGCCGGATCTTACCTGGTGGAAGAAATACTCTGGCCACCTGTGTGTCGGGAATCATCCCTAGAAATTCCATCCTCTGCGATGGGATCAGACATGACTTGTCGAAATTAACTATCCACCCAAAGTGCACCAAAGTGCCTAGGGTGATCCTGATGCTGTCCAGACAGGCATGAGGAGAAGGAGCCTTCACTAGAAGGTAGTCCAGATACGGGATAACGGTCACGCCCCTGACGCGAAGAATCGCCATCAGGGGTGCCAGAGTCTTTGTGAAGACCCTCGGTGCAGTTGCAAGGCCGAACAGCAGAGCCCTGAACTGAAAAGGCTGCAAGCCTACCGCGAAACGGAGGAACCGCTGGTGGGCCTGGGAAATAAGGATGTGCATATAAGCGTCCTTGATGTCCATGACTGCCAGCAATTCGTTCTGCTCCAGTGAGGTTATCACCGACCGGAGCGACCCCAATGCGGAAACTGGGAACTTGCACAAACCGGTTGAGCTCCTTGAGATCCAATACTGGCCTCACCGAGCCGTCCTTTTTGGGGACCATAAAAATGTTTGAATAAAAACCCAGAAAACGCACAGACTTGGGGACTGGTGAAATCACTCCTTGAAAGAGGAGGGTGCGGATTGCCAGAACAAAAGCTGACGCTCAGGCTGGAGAAGTGGGCGGGCAAGATAGAAGAAACCGTGTTGGAGGAGATGAACTGAAGTGAATCCTGTCACCTGAAGTGATGATCTCGCAGACCCAGGCATCGTCGACCTGCGCCTGCCAGATCTCCTGGAACTGGCGGAGACGACCCCCCACCCGAGACAAGTTTTCGGGTGGGGGCAAGCCCTCAAACCAAACGCGGCTTGGCGGAAGCACCCTTGGGCGTTGCGCGAGCTCGCTAGAACAAAGCTGGTCTGGTTGAGGGGCGCTTAGCCCCCGAGGAGCAGGGGACTTTCCCTGCGGCTGGCCTGTACGAAAAGCTCCGAAAGGGCTTAAAATGGGTGCGCTTTTTAAGCGAATGGCGCCATGCCGGCTGGCTCTAGGGGAGGAGCGTGCTACGAAATTAAGTCGTCTAACCATTTCCTAAAAAGCTTACCGCAAGAAAACGGAAGCGCCACCAATAACTTCTTGGAGGCTGCATCCACAGACCAAGACTTTAACCACAGGGAATGGCAAATGGCCACTAAATTGGCCGACGCTTTAGCCACTAAGCAGGCTGACTCAAGTGAAGTGTCACACAGAAACTTCGAAGCGCCTGCATGCTGGGAAGCGAGACTTAACAACTATTTTGTGGAAGCTCCAGCTGACAGCCCTTGCTGCTTAGACCAGACCATGCAGGCTTTGCTGACCCATGAAGACGCAAACGCAGGGCTGCACCAGCTGCCTCAAAGGCGGACTTACAAAACCAGTCAAGATGCCTGTCTGTGCTGTCACCAAGGACTGCCGCGTCCGAGACGGTGATGGCCGTGGATTTTGAGAGCCGGTGACTGGAGCATCCACAGATGGGACCCCCGACCACTTTGACACTGATTCCACTGGAAAGGGACAAAGCGCATTAAGCCGTCTGGTAGGAAACAAACGTCTATCAGGATGTTTCCACTCCCTGGCAATCAGCTCCTCAAACTCCGGGTGAGGAGGGAACACCAAACGCTGCCGCCTGCTGCACTTAAAGGAGACCTCTTCCTGGGAGGCTGAGACATCTGAGTCTCTGACAGCCCGAATAAGGGCTTGGACCGCTGCTGCCGTTCCATCATCTCTGTCTGGCTCGGAGTCAGAAACAGAGGAGTCCCGACATGAAGAAGCCGAGTCCCGGAATGGAGCGTCTATCTCCGACCACTGACCGTCAGGAAAGCGCTCAGGTGATAGCGAGGAAGAGAGAGCTCTAAACCGCTTATGTGAACTCTCCGTACGGGCTGTGCCGGGTGTTGGACCCTGGGAGGTGCGAGGCTGGGCAGCAAGCAGTGATGGCATACGCTCTATGGCCGAAACCATAACCTGGGACAGTCGGGACAAGTCGCCCACAGCTATAGAGAGAGCCTTAGCCCAGTCCGGGGTCACGACTCCTGACAGGAGGTTTCAGGCCCCGCTACAGTCGGCTGAGGAGCAGCGCAAAGGGCACAAGAGAACTTCTTGTGACAACGAGCGCAGGCGTAGTAAATCGGCAAGATGCTATGATGGATCACTTTTGCACCACGTACTATTACCTTCGGGAAAAAATGGCTGTCTCGTTGGGTAGACTGGCAATTAGGGATGATACCTGACTTGGAAAATTTTTTAAGATGTCTTCTGGTGGCCAAATGACGACCATGAGGGAGGATAAACCTTCGAAGCAGTGACAGGCCCGTATCGGCGATTTGGGGGTAAATTACAAAGACGACAAGTTCTAAACGGTTTAGAGACAGGTTTTTGTCTTTTCTCCAAAGTTTTTTGTTTTTAAAAATTTGGTGGGAAACTATGCAGAGAGGGTGGGGTAGGAGGAAGTATTCAGAAGTTATGACATAGTTTGGGAAGAGTCATGCAGGGCTCCTGCTTCCTCCCAGGATGGGACTTGCATAAATTGTCTCGGTTTGGTGTTTCTTATTAATGAAACCATGAAAATTGTACTCTAAACTCTGTAGAGATAATTGTAAGATGTCACGGCGATGAAGTGTTGTAACTGATTGATTTTTGATCGAACTTGCTTTTCTTCTCAATAAAATTATTGTTTAAAAAAAAAAAAAAAAAAAGAAATGTTATAAAATCTCAATATAACTTTGAATGCTATATTTATCAAAAATAATAGACTGTTTTATTCTTGGCAGGTGACTGTACCGGGAGCTTAGACGGACATATGATATTGTCAGATTATAAAGCAGATGATGGTGGTAACACACAAGATGCATATGAAGAACATGTTTTTTATCCAGACAAACCCTCAGGACTTTCCTCCAAAGATCTGTCGTTTGATTATTTTAAAAATGTCCCACATTCTGATTCACCACAGACTATTGAGCAAAATAAAAGTCACATAAGGAGTGTTATATGTCAACAATGTCACAAAGGATGGAAGCCATTTTCATGTTTAAAGTGTGGCAAATGTTTTACTCAGAAATCAAGCCTTGTTCAACATGAAAGAACTCACACAGGGGAGAAGCCATTTTCATGTTCGGAATGTGGCAAATGTTTTTCCCGGAAATCTAATTTTGTTCAACATCAAAAAACTCACACAGAAGAGAAGCCATTTTCATGTTCAAAATGTGGCAAATGTTTTACTGTGAAATCATATCTTGTTCAACATCAAAAAACTCACAAAGGAGAAAAGCCATTTTCATGCTCAGAATGTGGAAAATGTTATACTAAGAAATCAATTCTTTTTCAACATGAAAGAATCCACTCACGAAAAAAGCCATTTTATTAAAAAAAAAAACAATGGTTTGTCATGATTGTAAAAACCCTGTTACTTGCAAGAGGTTTCACGTAAGCTCACTGCCTGGGCTTGTTTACCTTTGACGTTGATACGTCGAATAAATATAGTTAAAATGGTACTCCTGCGCAAATTGTTATAACTTTATTGGGTGGCCCCATGCATCTTGCCTCGCTTACTCTTTAAGGCACTGGCGAAGCTGATATCTTCCTTTCTCTAGGGAGGACGGGTGCCACGGTTAAATAGGACAACGCTGAAATATGACGATTGGGGTTTGGCTCTACCGGACTTCTACATATATTATGTTGCGGTTCAATTTAATTACACAGCATGGTGCCATTGGGAGTGGATCGTAATAATCTGGCAGTGGTGCTGGAAGTGGCAATATACGGTTCCTATGAGGCGCTAGCTAGCTTGGTGTAAGCGGGGAAGTATCCAGTGCGGCACTATACTTCCAATATGGAAGCCACAGTTGCAGTCTGGAGGAGGTTTGTAGGGCTTTATAGTGGGGATTTGAGTAGCATTTCCTGTTCTCCTTATATCCTGTTTTGAAGGAATCTGAAATTGGCTGAACTAGCGTTTTCGGCAGATTATGAATTCTGGCCTAGGAAAAGCCTTAAATATCTGAACCAACTGTATGAGGGGGGCCATTTTTGATATTTTTCTGATTTAGTGATTTGATAATCTGAGAGAGGCACGGTTTAGTTATTTTCCAAATTTTTGGGGCTTATGTGGGGCAGCAGTTTGGGAGGGGGGACTTTTTGGGCCGGGGTTTGACTTGAGCAGATTGGTAGAAGAGAGAATGTTCGGAAACCTGTTTCTACATTTTATAGGTGTGTTCCAGAACTTCAACCCTATCCTTTGAAGATTGGATTTTGAGCGTTGGTAGGCAGATATTCCGAACCTGGAATCTCACCGTATGGAGGAATTGGAGTTGTCATGGAAGCCAACACCAGAGTTTGCCTGATTCAGGCAAAGTGGCTGCATAGAATTTATTTTACCCCAGTGTGTCGGGCCCGGGGGGTTAAATTAGCCGTGAGTCTTGTATTTGATGTAAATGTAGGGGGGAATGTGGTACAAATGGTGGGGGGAGTCCGGTTATTCGCTTTTTAAAACTGAGGTTCATGGACTCTTTGATGACCATTGGATCTTTTGGCATGTGTGCAACAGAAAATGCCTTTTTGGGGCGGGTTTAAAGAATTAGTGCCAACTAGGAATAGTGTAAAATATATGTTATTATGTTTTATTCAAAAGACCTGTGTTAAATTTTGGAAACCCCAAAAAAACCATGTATTCATGAATACAACTTGTAAAAAAACCCGAAACTACCTATGTGCGTGGGTTGGAAAATATTCGCCCTTTTAAATTTTTCACCCTTCGTTTAATTGCAGCCATTTGGTGAAAGTTCGTTTTTTTGTTCATTAATGTACAATCTGCACCCCCCCCCCCATCTTTAAAGAAAAAAAAACAGAATTGTAGATAATTTTGCAAATGTATTAAACAAGAAAAACTGAAATATCACATGGTCATAAGTATTTAGGCCCTTTGTTGTGACATTCATATTAACTGCATTGATTCATCTTACCTCAGTCCTGTTTTCTTGATTTCATTTTGAATTCAGGGGGGGTGTTTACTGGCTTCTACTGGGTGCAGTAGAAGCCGGTCTGTGCTATAGCAACCAGTGCTGGGCGCCTATCAGGAGAATCAAAAGGTCTGTTGCATAGCGACCCGAGGGTGATGCGCCCATCAAGAGGGGGATTCAGAAAAGGAGGGCACTATTAAGGACATATATTGCAAATGTTGTTTTTGCAAAAAATTTAAAATAAAAAACAAACCTTGTAGTGAACAACCCCTTTTTCTCCATGCTGTCCTTTTTTCTGACCTCCCTGGATGGGTTTTACTCCTTATTGGATCTAGCTGGTTTAAATTTAAATGAATGGATTGATTAGGAAAGGGACTACCTGTTATATAAGACCCCACGCTACAGTCATGTCAGAGACATGAGAATCATGAGGGTCTAAGGAACTGCCCAAGGGGCTCAGATACAAAATTTGGCAAGGCACAGATCTGGCCAAAGGTTTCAAAAAAAATTTCGCAGCCCTCAAGGGTTTTTAAGAGCAAGGGCCCCCATAATTCTAAAATGTAAGACTTTGGAACGATCACAACTCTTTCTCGACCTGGCCGTTCAGCAAAACTCAACAAAGTGGAAAGAGCTTGGGGAGAGAGGTAAAGAAGAACCCCAAGATCACTGTGTGATCCGAGTGCAGAGGGAGAGGGGAGAAAGTTCACAAAGTAAAATTTTTGAAGTAAGGGTTTTTTGGGGGGGGGTGGGGGGGGGGGAAAACCAGCTTCCAAAAAAAAAAAAAAAAACAAAAAAAAAAAAAAAACCTCCAATACAATCCCCAAAAGTGACACATGGTGGGGCAGCTCAGCTATGGGGTGGTTTTTTGCTGCAGGGCGGCGGGGTTGAATTTAAAAGGAAAAATGAATGCGCCAAGTAAAATACCTTTTGGGTGAAAAAACCCCTTCAGAGGGTTTGGACCTCAGACTGGGCGAAGGTTTTCTTCCAACAAACAATGAAACAAACAAGCTAAAATTTAACAAAGCAGTGGCTTCAGAACAACCTGTGCCCCTTCTTGACTGGGCAGCCAGGCCCTGACCCAAACCCAATTTAGCATCCTGGAGAGATTAAAAATGGCTGCCACCAACGTTCACCCTCATGAAGGAACTGGAGAGGATCTGCAAGGAAGAATGGCCGAGGATCCCCAAATCCAGGTGTGAAAAACTTGTTGAATCATTCTCAAGAAGACTCATGACTGTAGTAGCTGAAGAGGGTGCTTCTACTCAATACTGAACAAAGGGTCTGAATACTTAAGACCATGTGATATTTCAGTTTTTCCTGTTTAATAAATTTGCAACAATATTTACATTACTGTTTTTTGTTTTTTTTTCAAAGATGGGGCAGGGGGCAGAGTGTACATTAATCTGCCAAAAAAATGAACTTTTTGGATCTTAGCACATGGCTGCAATGAAAGAAGAGTGACAAATTTAAAGGGGTCTGAATACTTTCCGTACTGTATTGTATAAGCTCACTTATGTGTCTAGAGAAACACCAGAATGATTTTTAGATATATGGAGTCTGTGGCTAGGGGCATGTACTGGACTGCAGTAGATCCTACAGTTTGGGGGACTCGGCCATCGGAGGAATGTGTGAGTTTGAGTGTCAGTGTTTGGTTGCATGGCTGTTTGTTCTTTTGGGAATGCGTGGGGAGATACATCCCGTCCTCATACCGCTTTTCTGAGCTTGTATGTTGATATACATATAGGACTTTCTCATGTGCAAGGCATCATTTTGAAAAGTGTCTATATATCATTGAGGTGGAAAGGGAATTGCATGATTTGCAGTATCCCGTTCTAGGGATGTTTTTCCTTGTATGCTAGAAGAGGTTGTTTTACCTTTTTGTACTTTGAATTATGCAAAACTTTTCAAAAATAAAAACTTAAAAAAACCCCTATTACTTGATTTGATGATACTGCAAGAGCATGGCAAGCATCACACAACAATAATATGAAAAAAAATCTACAATTGTTAAAATCTGCAATAAGTCAGATATTGAACCTTTCTGATAGAATTCTTACTAAACATGAAATTAGTGTCTTATCTCGTGGTCTAACATTTGTACCTACTATGAAATTTGATGAATTTACATGGATTAAAGACTTAAACTTGTTTGCCCGTAGACTTAAATGGCACAATTTTTTTAAGAGCAAGGACAGACACAAGTGTTTATATTTGGAGGTGATTGAGGAAGATCTTTAAGGTGTGTGTGTTTTAGCCCCATTGCTTGAGGAAGGTGAACATAGACCTGCAAACACAGATCTACATCTGAAGAGTACAAGGCTACCACCACTCCAGTTGATAACACCTGAGATTGATTTGTTTGAGTAGTCACCAAAGAGTTAAATCAGTTGAATAAAAGAAAGATGCCCTTTTATAACATTTTATTAAAGAGAACCGGCTTTGCTTTCACTTGAATGTGACAAAACCCTTATAATTAAGCCATCAGATAAGGGCAGTAATATAGTGATTATGCAATATGACCAATATGTTGAGATGTCTTATATCCTGTTACAGTGTAGAGAGACTTATTCTGTTCTTTCTAAAGATCCCACTGATCAATATTCCTTTAAGCTTGAACAAATTTTACTTAAAGCATTAGATGCCCAGTTGATATCAGCAGCAGAGAATTGTTTTATAATGCCTTCCAGGCCTCAGATCCCCACATTCAATGCTTTACCAAAAATACATAAGGCTCCATTATATCTGGGGTTTGATTCTTTTACATTAAAATGTGGGGGGCTTATTACCGTATTAAAAAAATTTTGTGATCCTACCATTTTATGCTGATTATCAGATTTTTGAAGCGATGTAGGGGATTTTGGGGCGCCCCAGTGTTGCTTGTACTTTTGTGTAGAGGCTGTATAGTAGTATCCCGCATGATCATGGGATAGCTGCAACAGACTATTTTTTAAACACTCAACAATAGGATTTTGTTATTGGATTATGTCCTGGGAAAATTAGGGGGGGCCCCGCTGGGGGAAGCCCTTGTGCTCCCACATATGCAAATTTGTTCCTCGGCTTGTGGTAGGCCACCCTGGTGTTCACCTCAGAGATTTTGTTCTGGGTAAGATATATCAACGACATTTTCATCCTCTGGGATGGCACCCGGGAAGATTTTGAGGCATTTGTGGCTTATTTAAATATCAGTTTGATAGGTTTACATTTTACCTCAGAGAGTCATAAGCATAATATACCTTTTTTGGATGTTATTATCTCAAAGGATCGATTTGGTAATATTAAAACTGATATCTATTGCCTGTTAACCCCTTACCAACATTGGACGTATGGATATGTCCTGATGCCAGTAAGGGGCTCTGTTGCAGCTAACACCTGGCGCTTAAAGAGCAGACCCCGTCCCACTGTTTAACCCTCTTGGCGTCGTGGCAAAGATGGCCGTGGCATCTAAATCAATGAAATCACTGCAATCGTGGCTCCCGTGATGACATAATGATTCTAAGATATCTAAAGGTCAGTGGTTCTACTGCGCATGACAGAATAACACGGCTACTTTTGTCCTAAACATCTAGACTGGCATTGTCCTTGGGAATCAAAAAAAAAAAACCATTGTTCCCTTTAAGGAACATGCCCCAACATAATACAAGGACACAAGCTTCATGGAAGAAAACATGTATCTTTAGAAAAAAAAAACTGAGAAATTGGTAAACTTGTATTTGTACCTGTGTTATAGAACTATAGAATTTATGACTAGAATTTATTAATATCCTTATCAATTCCCGCCTTAAAAGTACTGTGAAAGATGGAGTCAGGAAAGAGTTTACGCTGAAATTCTGCTGAATTGGACAATGTGTGTATTTACCATCTTCAAGGAAACCTGAAAAATGTGTGTGTTTGCAGTCTTCAGAACACCACTTCGGACCACAAGACACTGGTTTTAACTCGTTCTACCCAAAGTGATAAGGCATAGTTACACATTATCTTACTCTGACGATGTGAGCAATTCTCAGAATGTATAAAAGGATGTAATCTGCAAATAAAGGTTCAGTTCTGTTGTGCTCTGGGCACCAGACAGCTTATATGGTTGAGCACGATTGTTTCACTTGTGTTTGATCATTATATGAGCGATAGCAGACTACAGCTGCTTCTAAATTACATCCACTCCCGTACTGGACAGTAAGAGTGTTTAATCACTCTCAATTGGCTAAACCTATCAGCTGGCGCCTCGAACAGGGACCGGGAGCATTCCAGCTGTACAGTAGGATGGGTCACTTGGACACACTCAGCCGTGAATGTTCAGAAGCTACTGGCCAGGTAAGAAAACACCTTTATGTTTCTGTGCCTTCCCATTGACTGTGATCCCGACCCGTCCCGGAAAGTACATATAGAGGTTGGTAATGTCCGGTCCTATTTGATAGACAAAGAACCCTGCCAGTCGGAGTGGATAGAATCATGTGAATGTATGAGCTGTTCATTTATTTGCCAGATTAGGGCAGAGGATTGCCTTACTGAGACATGTCTGTGCTCTAAAAGGAGGGGCATGTTCCCATGCTTAACCTCTGTAATACGGCAAACTAAGTGACAGTTGTATGTATGTTGGGAAGTTGGTGAACATAAAGTTTATAAGTCCCCCTGACCCGATTCTGATTGAACAACACCCTTCATCCGAAAGGATGGGTGTATGCTGTGAGAGGGGGAATAATGGGACAAAAAAAAACAAACAAGAAAGCGAGAGGAAGAAGGTCCAAAACTTTAGACACTCTAGTATGTTCGAAGAACTTCTAATCCTGATCCCAGTATTAGCCTTTGCTGTATACAATATATAGGAGACAAAGGGAGGGGCATACAGACCCCTGGAATATACTTGCTGCTTAAGAAGAAGTCAAGGGGAAGGAATAGGGATAAGAAAAGTTCCCTTGCATAAGTCCCTCACAGGAGAGGATACATTTCCCATAAGGCACTTAAGACAAACGGATGCAAGAATGAATCAGGGGAAATCAAAAAAATGGGCAAGGAATAGATAAAACCGTAAACCCCTTAGGAAGATACTTGAGGTAAACATGGGTCTAAATTAAAACCAAGAACTGAAACCGATTTTGAGGACCTTAGGCATGGAAGGAGAAAGAGCATTGGATCAGACAGATGGCAGGAAACAATGGTGTATCAGAGTAGTGCATTTTTGATCAAACCCTTGGGAAACACAGACTTTTTGTCTAGTATGTACAGCTAAGTAAGCTAAGCGGTGTGGATGGAAGTAGATCTGCTTACTGGGGATGGATTGTAAATAAAAGCCTCCGCCCTGTATATAGCCACAGTGGGTCCCTCAGCCCCCTAGCACAGTGCAGAGCCTGGAAGGGTGGACTTGTATATGTGGACAACAGAATCCTGAAGGACACTTGTTGTGCGTGTGGATGCCCTCGTCCATAATCAAATGATAAAGATACTGACTTGTTGGCCCCCGCTTCATGAGTGTCCAACAAACAGTACCCGGGGGCCCCCAGCACAGATG